>APFE030259147.1:122365-155247 GCA_000404065.3 Pinus taeda
TTCTTACACATTTTAATAATGATACACATTTATTGATTTCAAACATAGATCTTCATCTATAGCTATTAGCATGCATAGTACATACAAAATTCAAATAAATGTCAGTGGTACTAGTCACATAAATGATAAATCTATTAAAAATTTAAATCATGATTCATAATTCATAACTGAAAGACAACTTACAACTACAAGATAGTAAGATAAACACACTGAAAACTGTAGTTTGCTCATTAAGTCATCAAATCAAAATGTGTTACATAGGTAGTGCTGGTGCAATGCCAATGGCAAATAGAAATAGAAAATATAAAACAACTACAGGTATACAAGCCTCAAGGCATCAATTAGCATCAGAATCAGCATCACTGTCCTCATCATCATGGTCCCCATTGCTCTCCTATGCATCCTCCTCCTCCGCTGTATCCATAGTCGCCTTTGCATCTGCTGGTGTGGAGGATGACCCCTCTAAGTCATCAAATCTAACAGGCTCCAGCATTGGATAATTGAGATCCATGTTGGCCAATGCCAACTCAACACTAGTGTCCAGACCCATTTCATCAGGAACAGTGTTACTTGGGAACGGGAGCGAAAGCAGGGAGCGGGAGTGAAAACGGGAGCGGGAGCAACATTTTCAGAAGCTCCTGGTTTGGTGCTCTTGATTAAATATGAGTTCCATACCCTAATACATGACAAAATTGAATGGAAACATTGCAATCCCCCAATCCTAAAATCCTGAAAAACTGATAAGTCTGCTGGATTTTGAATGAAATCTAAAATTCTACTTTGTCCATATGAAATCCAATGAGCCCGAGACCACTCTCAAACATCATGAGTCATTTCATGGTAATGTTAAAAATTTAAGTAAAAGGATGAAAATGAAGATTAAAGAGAATGTCACTTTTACTTTAAGAATTTAACATTACCATGAATAGCATATCAATACTAGGGCGTAGACTTGATCATGAAGCTGCCAAAACGCTTGCCAAATGAAAATATGCGTCGCTGTAATGACCAAATGCGGCTTTTTCGTACCCACGCAGGTCACTTTTTGAGCCTAGCGAGTCCTGGAAAACAGGACACGATTTCCAAAATCGTGACACGCAGATGAAAATCGGGACACGACCTCGGATTCAACGAGTCAGGAAAGGACACGACGTGTCATTGGATTTGGACACGAATCAGGGCAAAATCGCGTCGGACACGTTGAATTCGGGATTCGAGGGGCCTCTAGGACGAATCTGGTTATCTAGCCTGTAGGCATCTCACAAGACCTCCTGAAGCTTGGTCCTCCATGAAGTTCATGTCTCGCCTTACTACTATCTTCCTATTGCTAGGAATGTAGATTTTGAATGCCTTTGATGTTTCGCTGTACCCAATGAAGAACCCCTTCTCTGCAGTCTGATCCAGTGTGGTCCTTTTATCATCTGGCACGTGACAATAGGCAATGCTACCGAAAATTTTGAGGTGGCTGACTTTTGGCTTCTTCCCTGTGAAGACTCCTTCTGGCGTTTTCTTTCCCAATGCTCTATGAGGAGTCCTGTTTTGTATATACACCTACTGTCGTGTTACATGCTTCTACCCACAAAAATCTGGGTAGATTCTGGTCATATAACATGGCCTTTGCAGCTCCAACAATGGTTTTGTTTTTCCGCTCTACTACACCATTCTGCTGTGGATTATATGGAGCTATCCATTCTCTCTTGATGCCTTCCTTCTCACATAAATTTGTTAAGTCTTTATCAATATATTCTCCACCATTATCCGAGTGAAACGCCTTGATCTTCTTCCTTGTCGCATTCTCCACGAGAGCTTTAAACTCTCTGAAACGATCGAAGACCTCATCCTTGGTCTTCAAGAAGTAGATCCAGGTCTTCTTGGAATGATCATCAATAAAGGTAATGAAATATTAGGCACTGCTGAGAGCTTTAGTGGACATCAGGCCACAAATATCTAAGTGTATAAGTCCTAACATGCCATCAACGCTGTTGTCACTTCTTGGAAATATCACCTTAACATACTTCCCAAGTATGCATCTTATGCACACATCATCGTGTTCAATGCCAAGTTCAGGAACCCTTGTTACCATTTCTTTAAGCGTCCTGAGTGCTCCATGGTGTAGATGTCCCATTCTCCCGTGCCATAATTCATTCAACTCCTTCCCACTGCTAGTGTTATTGTCATTTGTGCCATTGGAGAATCGATTTGTAACCGATACAACCTGTTACTTCAAACTCCAATCTGTCTCACCTTTTTCTAGCTCGAGTGTTTGACATACACTTTCTTCCCCACGAAGTGAATATCATACCCCTTATCTTATAACTGGCATACTGAAATCAAGTTCATACCCAATCCTGGCACATGCAATACATCTGTAGCATTTGTGCTTGCTCCTGACTCCCCCTGAAAATCTATGGTACCTCTCCCTATTGGAGGACATTTCATTCTGTTTCCTATAGTAATATGGAAATCCTTCTGCTCCTCTTTGTAGGTAGAAAAATAATCTCTAACCCCTGTCATGTGAGCTGGTGCTCCATTGTCTATATACCAGACTCCATGTGAAGCTGATCTTGCTAAGCAAGCAAATTCGTCTTCCAATCTAGAAGACAAATCTGAAGTCTCCTGAATGTTACTTCTGTCCATGGCTATACTTGAACAAATTTAATGTGTTATTCCTCTTTTCCACGCAACGCGGATTTTGCTTCTATAGCCTGCAACAAAAACCCCTTGCGTCCAACCAGGATTCTGCTCAGTGAAAACCTGAGCTGCAATTGCTCCCTCTGACTGCCAGAATCAGTAATCTGGGCAATTCGATTTTCTTGCCTCCTTTCAACTGAAAAATCGAACTGCTACCCTAGCAACACGGCCTGCCTGTCAATGGACTGCGCTGCCTCTGAAAATTTCGGTCTGCTTCTCCCTCTGAGCAGAGAAAATTTTCCTCTTTGCTATTGAGCTTCTCGGCTGATCACTTAAGCTCCGATACCATGTCAAATTTTATCTATTGTAGCTACTGGAAGTTATTCTTCTAACTCAAAAATTAACTATGCAATTTATTTGCTACGACAAATAACGAATAAAATCACAACTGCAATTTTCACCATAAAAAATACCGTGGAAAATAAAATACTGGAAGAAATTCTAGCACACACAATAAATTCGACACAATTATTTGTGGACAATTGTCCTCGGAAAAACCCAACTTGGGAAAACTGGTGCAGCAGATGAGGGTTTTATTATTAATATTCAACAACAATTCTGAGTACAATAATTTAGATGCCCAGTTGGCAATCTAATAAGAAAACACTGGCAAAAATATTGTGAGAATTTTCTTTCACCCCACAACTATTTTTTGCCTTTGAAATACCTTCCCCAACCTCTGCGTTGAGATGCCTGCGTCACCCTTTGCGCAAAGCCTACGTTGGTCCCCTGAAGATTTTGACCTTCCTTCTTTTGACTCTTCTGGGAACTGAAAAGCTTCCTCCCTGAATGCTAGTGCTCTCCTCTTCCACTTGTTACTCACCTTCTGGCTCTATCTTCTCTACAGAGCTACTGCGACTGAGAAAATCGAACTGCCTGGGCAACTGAGTATATGCTTTGGATGATCTCCATCGCCACATCAACTTTCTTTTATAATCCACTATTGGAGCACCAATGACCAAGATTAAAACTTAATTAATGGCTAGGATTAGTTTTGGGTCGATCTGTGTGAGTTTCTAGATGATTCACGCCTTATCTCAATTAATACTAATTAATTAACCATATTCCCTAAGTTTAGACTTAGGAAATATTTAAAAATCGATTAATAATCTAATTGAGACTCTTCTAGGTAGAATTTTCAGAAACAATTTCTGGGTTTTGAAGATCTCATGTATTCTAGCCTCTCCACAAAATTTTGTGGCTAGAACACATCCAATGCTACAAAAACTAACACCAAGCCCTAGAGAGGCCTCCTTATCCCTAAAGGGACGAGGCAAAGAGGCGAGAAAGAGGTGAAAGGAAAGATGATTCGTTGAGTTAAGATTGATCACCAAGGATTTAAGACCAGTGCCTAGCAATTGGGAGAATTGGAGTCAAAGATGATCTTGATTTGGCAACTCGCTCTTCAAGGAGACATAGAGGTAGCTTCGCTAGCCCTAATGAAGCAACTACACAACACTTCTAGATATTTATACTTTGATAGCAATTATTAGTGGAGTTTCAAGGATGAAAAATGAAACATAACCTCTAGGAATATTCATTCATTCATTATCCATGAATAACACATGCAAGATTTCCAATACCTTCAATGTTCAAACAAAATTTCATTAAGTAGTGCACATTAAAGACCATAAGGCACTAATCTATGCATAAGACTTTCATTAAATCAGAAATATAGCATTAAATAACACATACAAGACAATGAAGAATATATCCATCCACAAAAATGTCAAAGAGAAGCTCCAAGAGAGATAGCAAAAGTTTCCAAACATCAAAATGCATCAAATTCGTCCAAATTCATCCCTCTAATTACAAGTCCGAAATTCTCAAGAAGAGATATCGAAAATCCCAAGTGTGATGATTAGAATGAGATCAGATCTCATCTATTTATACATGATCTATGAGTTCGAAAATCAAAAGATGAAGACCCTCCTATGCCTAATGTGCTAAGTGACCCACCCATGGTTACAAGCCAACCATGATAGCTCAAAAGGTAAATCGAACAAGCCTTCTGAAGCCCACGCAAGGCTAACGTGGAGGCCTAGAAGGGCAATGTTGAAACTTGAGGCCTCAAGTGCTAAGGATGAGAGTGAGGGCCTCAAAAATAATGAATAAGAGGGGGATGCCCTCCAAATCCTGCAAAACATCTCCAAACCCCGATTTGGGCTTTGTGGGCTCCAAATGGGTCTCATGGGTCTCTAAATTGCTCAAGATCAAGTTGATGCTCCATCAATGAGGGCTAGAAGATGACACATGCCCTCACATGTGTCCCTAGGAAAGACATAACCTCCTCTAGGCCCTGGATCAGTTGCCAAGTGTTGGGTGCAATGTGTAGCCAGCTAGGCAATGTGGTCCAAGTGCATCATCATCTCTGTATGATTGGGGCACAAACAAGCAATGTGGTGGTGCTGAAGAAACCCATGTTGTGACAAACCAATGCTCTGCAAGGCTGGAGGCCCATGCTCTCAACGGTCACCCTATAATGCCATTGTGATCCTCTGGAGGGCTTGGATCCGGTATAGGGAGGCCAAGATGAAAACGCACTTGCAATCCTGTATAAAATCCAATCCATCCCCTCACCTTCTGATACAACAATTCATTAGCGCAATTTGTTGATTTTGGGTAGCATTGGATGTGCTGTAGCTTTGAAATTTTGTGGAGGGGCTAGAGCACATGAGATCTCCAAGACCCAGAAATCGTTTGGAGAAATTCCACTCGGATGAGGAGTTATTAAAATAACTAATATTTTTAATGGGTTACTAAGTCTAAACTTAGGAAAATAAAAATATTAATGGGTATTAATAAGAATATGGATGAGAAACTTCTAAGTGACGAGGATCAAGTCTATTTTAATCTGGGCCGTTGATTAGGGACTTAATCTCGGTTGTTGATTCATCAACAGGAAAAGTATAAAAGGAGTCTTGAGGGTCAGTTGGAGATACACTTGAGAGATCAGTTAGCTTGATTTTTTTGGGGGGAGGTTTGCTAGAAAATCGAACAAGTGATCTATTGCAGCAGAGGGGTAGGGATAGTTGAGATTGGAGGATCTTCTCTCGGACCTCAAATACACAACAAAGGAGGCAGAGAGACGCCAGAGGAGGCAACACAGACCCAGGGAGACTGACGGTGGGCCAGGAAGGGCCCACGCATTTCCAATGTTGGGGTAGAGCCACCCGCTAGTAGAAATCCGAATCCAACTGGGGAGCAGCAGGATCAGCGGAGAAGGTTGACGTTAGAGCTCCAGGAGGCAGAGGAGGCAACGTAGTGCTGACGTAATGTCCCAGTGTGCTCCACGCATCTACTGAGAAGGGGCAGTGTAGTTGTAGCCGGGGACAACTAGTCCAGTTGTCGGAACGGAGAGATTTTGCCGGGTGAAGTGAGGTAATTTTACTTAGGTTTCTACTAGTATATTTTTATCCCTGTAACTGGATTGTTGAGAGCATCGAGAGTTGTATTCAGAACTACTGCTTAATAATAGAAAACCCTCAGAGCTGCTGCACCGATTTTCCTGCATTGGGTTTTTCCAGGGACGTTTGTCCAAAAATAACAGTGTCCCTTGTGTATTTGTCTCGTTCTATATGCAGTTCATGATATGTACGTATGTGTAGTCTACAATAGTGTTTTCATTGCTGTTTAATAATTAAATAACTTGTTGAATATAAAAACAAGTAGGAGGTGATAAACCAGTGATTGCAATAGGACTTCTGATGTGTAGACTCAGAAATTTTCACACAATTGAGTAAATAAACTTGCTAACCAGGGGCAAAAGTGGACACTTCATAGTGGCTTTTCCTTCCAAATGGGGCTTTGAACATGTACTGGTGTTACCTTCCTTGACAAGAGAGTTTAATGAAGGACCCTATTAGGTGGTTTCAACCTTTAAGGGAATAATAGAACCATGGTATATCCATCAAATGGCAGGTGCCATGTGAAATAGTGATGGAACAAAGTGGGGGCAAAAGGGGAGGCTCCAAGCCACATGCCATGGTACAAGGGTAGCTTTGATGAGGGAGGCCCACAACTTGGGTTTATGAATGCAAGGAGGGAGAAATTGTGGTACATGAGTTACCTCGACCTTTTTTTCCACCCTTCTTCATTTGCTTTTTGCCTTTTGTTGAATTTACTTTCCTTGACTGCTCGAGGCTCAAAGGGATGAAAGCATGATGTGAATGATGTAGCGGTGATTACCCCCTTAAGGTGGGGTAGTTCATCGCTCACCAGGGGTTGGGACAATCATGGGTTCCTTAATGATGCAAGGGGCATTCATAGGGGCCCTAGAATCAGGG
Organism: Pinus taeda; assembly: GCA_000404065.3. NCBI lineage: Eukaryota > Viridiplantae > Streptophyta > Pinopsida > Pinales > Pinaceae > Pinus > Pinus taeda. The sequence continues at coordinate 129,343 of APFE030259147.1, forward strand.
TGATGGCCATCATGATATGGAGTAGAGCTCATGTTTGACTTTTGCCCACACGCTAAATTTTATTGTCTTGACCATCTTTTGCATTTTGTGGTACATTTCCTATTGTATGTAGCCATAGTATGCTTTTTTCTTTCTTTTTAACTACATCCACCTCTAGGGCATTGTTCTAGGCTCGACCCAAGGTGTGGACAAGGGGAGGGGCAGGCTAACAACTTGTGGACCCAATGGACAAACGTGGACTCAGATGGGGGAAAATGTGAAATGGGCATGTGATGTGCAGAGGGGAGTGAAATATATGGCACCGGGAAGCGGGACCAAGCAACCAAAATCATGGTTTCCCATGTAGTGCCATTCCTAGAGCTAGTAGCCAATAAAGGAGATCCAACGGGACTAGGATACAAGATTAACTCTCCATGTTGAGGTAAGGGAACAAGGGTACAATCAAAGTCCTTTCTTTCCTACAAGTTCCCCCACTAATCAATGCCCAAGTGTGCCCAAGAAAAGAAAGCATAAACACCAAATTACATAATGAAAAATCATACCTTCGGGGTTGGATGGCCCACCTTCAAACTTACGATCATGGCAGATGAGTGAGGTGTGAAAATTCTATCACTGTAGCAACTGATTTACTTTTCCTACTTATTTCACCATAAGTTATTCATGAAATTACTTCAATAAACATTAAAATAAATACTGCTGCAGATATCACACCATAATATAGAAACAAACATATGCACAAGAATCAACACATTGACACATTTATTTTGGACTAATGTCCCCAGAAAAACCCAATGTGGGAAAACCGGTGCAGCAAGGGAGGATTTTATTATTCAACAATTTTCTAGTACAACAGGGTGCCAAACTGGCTTACCTACAGTTAGGCAATTTTTCTAACACTTCTTTTGAACCCCAATGTCAGCCCTACTGACTTCTGCGTGACCTGAAACCCTCTGCGTCAGCCTGTTGAGACTTTGCGCAACCTCTCTGGTCTTCTGCGTCACTCCTACAGCCTCTGCGTGGATGACGCAGGCCCTGTTGGCTCTGCACAGTCTCTGCTGCCTCTGCGTGGCTTCCTCTGGCTTTGCATCTGCCTTTTCTGCCTCTGTGCTGATCTCTCGTCTCTCTGTTTCGTACTTGTTGCCTCCTAACTACTCTCTAGACCACTGGTTCAATTTCTCAGCTAACCCCGCTCCAGAAATAGAACTGACTGGTCTCCCTCAGTGTGTTCTCCAAGTGACCCTCAAGCCTCCTCTTATACTTTTCTTGTTGACAAATCAACATCTGAGATTAAGTCCCTAATCAACGACTAAGATTAGATCTGGCTTGATCCATGACTTTTGGACCATTCTAACAAAGTTTTATATTAATACACATTAATATTTTATTTCCCTAAGTTTGGACTTAGGGACTCCATTAAAAATATTGATTATTTTAATATCTCCCAAACTGTTTAGAATCTGCCCAAACCCTTTTTGGGTATTGGAGATCTCATGTGCTTTAGCCTCTCCACCAATTTTCGTGGCTAGAACACATTTGATGCTACCCAAAATCAACACGGGGCTCACAATAGCTGGCTCAGGTGGCAGAGAATGGTAGCACATCAAGTTATACGGGTGACTGCAAGGGGTTGTTGGTTGCCGGTTGAAAACAAATCTAGGAGAAAATTTCTCCTATAGGGGTCATCCATTGGTGGTGGGTAATAGGAAGGTTGTGACTCTTGTTTAGTTCTTGGGTTAAGGAATGGCAAGGTCCTCATGGAAGTTGAACCTGTGTAGTTTCTCTCACTATCCATGCCTTGCATATGCTTGTGGTTTTGGTGGATCTAGCGATTTCTTCGTGAACAATTCAAGTTTTGAGGCTTGATTTAACCTCCCTTTTATTGAACTCATGAAGAGCCTCATGGGCGTCTTGAATGATTTTTGGGGATGCTTTATCACAAGGGACAACATTATGCCCTTGGATTCTTGCTAAAGGATATTTCAAATGGTAAACTATACCTTTCATTTTTGTTTGACATAGCTCACAATTCAATACCATTTTATTTATCCCATCCTTTGGTTCACCATACTGTGAAAATGGGTTCAAAGGATATGGCTTATTAACAAGGAAATGGTCAACTTCAAAGTACAAATCTTGGGGAAAAACGAAAAACCCATGAACATTAGACAATGTGGGGAAAAAACCAAATCTATGAACTTGTAAAATTGTTCTATAATCCATGAAAAAATGATAACAAGAGGCTAGTATGCACTATGCAAATGTTGATTTTTGGGTAGCATCGGATGTGCTCTAGCTCCGAAATTTTGTGGAGGGGCTGGAACACATGAGATCTCCAAGACCCAGAAAGCGTTTGGAGAAATTCCACCCGGAGTGCATGTTATTCAAATAATTAATAATTTTTAATGGTGCCTAAGTTAAAACTTAGGAAATTAAAATAATTAAAGTGAATTAATGTAAATATGGGTGAGAAGTGGTTAAGTGACGAGGATCAAGTCTAATTTAATCTTAGTCGTTGATTAGAGATTAGATCACGGTCGTTGATTTTTCAACAGGAAAAGTATAAAGGAAGGATTGGGTTCAGTTGGAGAACACACATAAGGAGAGCAACACTTGAGTTAATTTGAAATTTTGGGGCGTGGTTTGCTGAGAATTTCAAAGTGAGTTTCTAGTGCAGAGAGGGGCAGTTCGGCAGAGGGACTTTAGTTCAAGGCCGAGAATACATAGCAGAGAGGCAGAGTAGCATCGGGGAGAGACATCGCAGCTCTAGAAAGGGTGACGCAGAGGTTAGAGGAGTTGACGCAGTCACGTAGAGGCAACGCTGGGGTTTCTGTGAGGCAGAGAGAGCGACAGTTCAACAAGTCGATTTTTGAGTCGGGAAGGCTCACTGGGAGGGTGACATAGCTCCTAGAGGAGGTGACGTAGTTCCTAGAGGAGGTGACGCAGTTCTACTGCAGAGCTTGGAGTAGCCATCGCTACCCAGCACTGGGGACAACACAATCACATGTGGGGTTTGTTCATCCAGTTGCTGCATTTGCCAAAATATCTATCTCCGGATAGAGATAATTCAGCCGGGTATATTCTCTGTTGGGTGAGCTGAATTTGACACCCTAGTTGTATTCAGAAATCTGCTTAATAATAAACCCTCATATCTGCTGCACCAGTTTTCCTGCATTGGGTTTTTCCGGGGATGTGTAGTCCAAAAATAAGTGTGTTCTTTGTGTGGTTGTCTCATTTATTTTTCAGTACTTGATTTGTATGTTGGTGTAGGTTGCAGTGTATTTACATTAATATTTTCCAAATATTTTTGAAAATAAGTAGGTAATGCAAATCAATTTACTGTAGTAGGATTTCTGGTTTGTTGGATTTAGAAATTTTCATAGCAAATCCTTGCATAAATTTGGAAATATTGAAATGTTATGTTGATTAACACATTCTTGGGAAATGAATGTTGGAAAATCAAAGTAATTATATTAGGGTTTGATTCTCCTTTCTTGTTGATTACTTGTGAGAGTGTTGGCTCCTTTTACTTCTTTATTATCTTTTCTTTCATCAAGCAATTACCATATTATGTGTGTATGAAGATCACAAAAAAATAGACACAAGATATAAGCACATGCCACGGCAAAACCCCCCTTCAAGGGGAAAGCCCAGTCAAGATAATTCTTCCTTTCAAAAGTATTCTTTGAGACTCACGCTGGACCAAGACCAGCTTTCCCTCCACACCAAGTCAGCCTCCCAGATCTTCTACCCTTTCCAGCAACTTCGACTAGGCAGTAACTTTCGGCAACAGGCAGCATCCGACAACAGCGAAATCTTAGGAGACTTCGATCTCCCAATCCAGACTACGAAACACAGAGAGAGAGGCACCAAAATCTCGATTTTCTTCCTCTTTATAGATTTCCCCAAACTCACACTTCTTTCGAGCTCTCGGCAACGGACTTCACACTTCTCCAACTCTTCTTGAGATATTGAACTTGCTTGAGAGTTGATGCTCCAAACGACTTCGACCTCCTTGTATATATAGGCTTCTTGTGGGTCGAATTAGGGTCCTTAGGCTGACTTGATCTCTCTTAGGCCGACTTGATGTGGAGGGTACATAATTCATATTTGACTCAATACAAAAGCTTTTTACATGATTCAAAAGCCCAAGAAGGGTCTCTTTGAATGTACAATGAGTCTATAAACTCAATATTAATTCTAAGAGTCCACAATGGGGACTTTGACTAGTATAATGATGACCCAAGCATGAAACCCATGCTTTAATAAGTCATTGTTACAATAATAAAAATTTCTTTTTTCTTTACTCTTTTGACAAGTACATTACATAATGAGACAAGTACATTAATGAAGACTGAACATAGTTACATTTTCTAACACTCCCTCTTAACTAGGAAGGTATTCATAATGTACAAATACAATGGAAGATCTCAAACTATATGAACCATGAAGAACTAGATTCTTGACCAGAGCAATCTCTCCAACTAGTCACTCAACAATTTAGGCACCACAATGCCATGGACTAGATTCCTGACTAGGGCAATCTATCCAAGTGGGACTAAGGTGGACTCAAGCTTTTAGCCCCTCTAGGTACCATCAGGCTTGCTAACCACCTACCCAAACATACAGGTGTGTATCCAAAACAGAGCTCAATAACCAAAACTACCTTTTCAACTTCAGGACTCAGACATCAACACAAAGTGCCGGCCAGATGTCTCCCCACGCAATGCCTCAACAAATCTCTTCTACTTTCTTATCATAAATACAATCAATAATATCTACCAAACCAAGCATGTTCCTTAGATATTCAAACTTCTTATTAGGAAGAGCCTTTGTCAGTATGTTTGCTACCTGTTCATTTTTCGAGACATGCTCCAACTTCACGATCCCATCCTGCAACAAGTTCCTAATAAAGTGGAACTTATTATTGATATGTTTCGTCCTCGAATGAAACACAAGATCTCCAGACATCTAGATACAACTTTGATTGTCACAATTAATCATAGTAGGACACAAAGACTTCTCAAACAAATCTGTCAGAAGCTTCCTTAACCAAACAACGTCTTTTACTACTTCACATGCAACCACATATTCTGCCTCGGCACTACTCAATGCAACGTGATCTTGCTTCCTACTCATCCATGAGATCATAACAACTCCCAGACTAAAGCATCCTCCAGTGGTGCTCCTTCCATTGGTCTCACTGCTACCCCAATTAGAGTTTGTGAAGCCAATTAGCTTGAATTCGTTATTATCATACTTTAGGCAGTGATGTATAGTGCCACAAAGGTACCTCAATATATGTTTGGTAGCGATCCAGTGATCATGACGAGGCTCCAACTAAAATTGACTAAGAATGTTCACTACAAAACATATATCTGGCCTAGTATTTACCAGATACATTAGGGAACCCACCAACTATTGATATGAGGTAGGATCCACAAGACTAGAGTCAAAGCTCCTCAATTTCTTAAGGTTGGTGATCATAGATGTAGTCATCGACTTGGAATCCATCATCCAAGTTTTGGCAATAACTTGATGATGTACTTTCCTTGCCCCAAATATATCTCCCCAGGTCGTTGCCATACTTCTAGACCTAGGTAATAGTACATCAGTCCTAAATCCTTCATTTCAAATTCAGCTTCCAAGATGTTCTTGCATTCTTGAATTCTTTGCTCTACACCAGTGATGAATAGATCATCCACATATAGTAGAATAATGACGAGCTCATTATTCACGACCTTGATGTAGAGATTCAGATCAACATAACTCTTCATGAACCCAATTCTAAGATGATATGCATCTATTCTTACATACCATGCCCTAGGTGCTTGCTTCAAGCCATATGGGGCCTTCTTAAGTTTGCAAATATGAGAGTTCCTGCTATTTACTTGAAAGCCCTTAGGTTGTTCGATGTACACTTCCTCATCAATGGTCCCATTCAGAAATGCGGTTTTAACATCCATTTGATGGATATTCCACCCCATTGTAGCAGCCAATGAAACCAACGATCTAATGGTAGTGTACCTTGCTGTAGGTGCAAAGATTTCTTCATAATCAATGTCTTCCTTTTGAGAGAAACCCCTTGCAACGAATCTTGCTTTGTACTTGTCTATACTTCCATCGACAACATGTTTGATCTTATAGATCCACTTCAATGTGACAACCGATTTGTCACTAGGTCTAGGAATGATCTCCCAAACCCCATTCTTCGTGATGGATAGATATTCTTCTTGCATAGCTTTCTTCCAAACCTCTTCAAGCTCAACTTCTTTGAATGTAGATGGTTCGGCTTCAATTAACTTTGTCATATATACAACATAGCCAGAATATCTCTTTGGTTTCTTACTTTGCCTGAAGGAACCTTTCGCAGCTTCATGTTCTTCGACATCTTCTAATGTAGCTTTTAACCAATTTGGCCTCTTCCTTGTGGTTGGGACAATCACCGATTAAATAGGCTCACTTGGTCCTCCTTCTTCGATATTTGTAGTAGAGTTTTCATGATGAACTTCGTCTTCAAATATGGGAACTTTTCATCATTAGAATCAATAGGAATATCCTTTGGTTTCTTGTATGCTTGATTTTCATCAAATATGACATCCTTGCTTACTTCAATGTGTCTTCCATCCTTTATGTAGATTCTATATGCTTTTGAGGAAAGACTATAACCAACGAATATTCCCTTAATACTTGTCGAGTCCAACTTCTTTCGCTTGTCTTTTGGAACATGGACATATGCTGGACTTGCAAAGATTTAGAGGTGATCCACACTCGGATTCTTCCCTGTGAATACTTCTTCGGGTGTAGCATTATCAAGACTCTTATGAGGACTTCTATTTTGAATGTATACAACAGTCATTACTACTTCTCCCCATAAGAACTTCGGTAGATCTTGATCAAGGAGCATATCTCGAATGCTTTCTTCAATGGACCTATTCTTCCTTTCAGCCAACCCATTTTGTTTGGGATAGTAGGGAACAATGAACTCCCTCTTAATACTTGCTTCCTTACAATATGCAATCAACTCTTTAGAAGTGTATTGCCCACCATTGTCAGACCTCAGAGTTTCTATCTTTCTTTCGGTTAGGGTTTCCACTTCAGCCGTAAACTCCTTGAACTTATCAAATACTTCATCTTTAGTTTTGAGTAGGTAGAGCCATGTCTTCCTAGAATGGTCATCAATGAATTTCACATAGTGAAGATGGCCTCCAAGTGATTTGTTAGACATGGGCCCACACACATCGGAATGGATGAGGTCTAATATCTCGTTAGACCTATTTTCATTATTATGAAATAGCTTTCTAGTATGTTTCCCCAAAGAGCATCCCTTGCACACTCCTTCATGATCTAACTTCATATTAGGAATACCATGAACCGGTTGACTAAGAGTAGGGATGACCTTGTAATGTAGATGACCATACCTCCTATGCCATAGCTCAATTGGACTTATTTCCATATGAACCAAGGCTTGAGGAGGTGGTGTAATGACCTGATAAAGACTTCCTTCACAAACTCCAATAACCCTAGCTTTATGAATGCTAGAGCCTTTTCCCCAAACCAATACTTTTCCATCAACAAAAGCAATTCTTTCCCTTTTATCTTATAAACAAGAAATAGAAAGTAAATTCTTTTTCAAACCTAGAACATAGAGAATGTTGTTGAGATGCAGCTTCGATCCATTATCCAGCTTCAATGATGTTGATCCCAGGCCTCTAAGAACATAGCTTTTGTTGTCACCTAATTCCACTGCATGAGAGGATGGCTCCTTTGATAGTTGCTTACTTTTACTTGTCATGTGTCTTGATGCTCCACTATCAATAATCCATGCATTGTCATCAATAAGAGAACCTGTAAGGGTAGCCAAGAATCCTTGACTCTTGACCTTGTTGAACAAGTAGTAGATGACCTTCTCGATTTAGCTTCTAGCAGTGTTGCAACTCATTCTTATGTAGTTCACCATAGAGGGAGAATCCATGCCAACAAAGTGATATTCAACTCTTCCTGACCTTAGCTCTAATACCATGTTGGAAAATCAAAGTAATTATATTAGGGTTTGATTCTCCTTTCTTGATAATTACTTGTGAGAGTGTTGGCTTCTTTTACTTCTTTATTATCTTATCTTTTATCAAACAATTACCATATTATGTGTGTATGAAGATAACAAAACAAGAGACACAAGATATAGGCACATGCCAGGGCAAAACCCCCTTCGAGGGGAAAACCCAATCAAGATAATTCTTCCTTTCAATAGTTTTCTTTGAGATTCTTCACCTTAGATCAAGACCAGACTTTCCCTCCACACCAAGTTAGCCTCCCAGATCTTTGACCCTTTCTAGCAACTTTGACTAGGCAACAACTTCCGACAACAGGCAACTTCCGGTACTAGCGAAATCTTAGGAGACTTCGATCTCCCAATGCAGACCATGAAACAGAGAGAGAGAGGCACCAAAATAACGATTTTCTTTCTCTTTATAGATTTCCCCAAACTCGCACTTCTTTCGACCTCCCGGCAACAGACTACACACTTCTCTAGCTCTTTTTGAGATATGGAACTTGCTTGAGAGTTGATGCTCCAAATGACTTCGACCTCCTTGTATATATAGGCTTCTTATGGGTCGATTTAGGGTCCTTAGGCCAACTTGATCTCTCTTAGGCCGACTTGATGTGGAGGGTACATAATTCATATTTGACTCAATACAAAAGCTTTTTACATGATTCAAAAACCCAAGAAGTGTCTCTTTGAATGTACAATGACTCTATAAACTCAATATTTATCCTAAGAGTCCACAATGGGGACTTTGACTAATATAATATAATGATGGCCCAAGCATGAAACCCATGCTTTAATAAGTCATTGTTACAATAATAAAAATTATTTTCTTTATTCTTTTGACAAGTACATTACATAATGACTCCAATACATTCATAATGATTCCAATACATTAATGAAGACCGAACATAGTTACATTTTCTAACAATGAAAACCATGGGTAGCAATCAATCCCTTCCTTACTTCGAGAATTTTTGATGGCAGTGAAAATGATTCTTTGGCTCTCTCCAATATCTCAGCTCTAAATCCCAACAGTTGAAAAGAAAAATAACCCCCAAAACTCTGGTTTTCCACCTTTATTGGTGCATTTCAACGCAACAGTGATTTATACCTGTTGACCTGCTATTAATTCAAATTAAGAATGATTTCTTGAAATCATCACGAATTTTGGAATAATTTGATTTTTAGCTGGTGATTAATTGGTCTAGGGTTGGGATTGATATTAATCACAATTATGTAATCATTGATCTTTTCATCTATGATATAAGGCCAAATAAATTCACAATTCACATCATTCCTCTTCTTGACTCATTTCTTTCATTGAAAAAGAACCATTTTGGAATCCCTTCACAATATACTTGAGTTTTTATGGTTGTTAAGTTGTAAAATTCTTTGCACTTTTTTGGTTTTTGATAAATGTTGGATACTTTTATTTATCTTGTTTGTGTAAGCTAAAGAGCAAGTTCATCTTGGGTGCTTTTATTTTCAAATGTGTATATTTGTATCTTTACTTTGTAACTAATATTTGGGTGATTGTAGGATGGTAGAGTCATCTTATGACTTTTTATTTACCAAGGTTTCAAGGGCATGCCTTTTTGCGGACTATTTTGAAGAATCAGGGAAAATGATGGCTAAAATCATGTTGAGGCCAGTTGATGACCCTCGTGTGGACTTTATTGCTACAGTATCCTTTTTCCTTGCGTTCATTTTTACTGCTTAAATAAAATAGATGAACTTATCTGCATCACTATCTTCTTGATTTCTAAGTTTCGCATTGTGACACTGTGTGTTTTTTTTAAATTATTTTCTAGTGAATTTGAAGAGTAGAAGATCACGGGAGTAATGATACATTTATTGTGCTATAATTTCAAATGTTAGAAAAATACTCTTCCTTTGGTGTTAGACGAACACACAATATGTAGGCAGAATATGCGAGACAAAACACGAGAGACAAACATGGGTGATTATTCAGTGGTGTAATGTTTCAACTTTCAATACAGAGTTAAATGGGGGGATACGTTCTTTGAGACTTTATATAACTCCCAAGTACCTAATCACCTAATTATTATTTAATAAGTTTATTACTTAATTCATTATCATGACATCTTATATCATAGAAATTACATTACATAGGTGTCTTAAGTAATTAATATGACCGTTATAAAATATATCTAATATGACCATTATTGTACTCTTACTGGATGTATCCTCTAGTCCCATTGACCTACTTTTGTGGTCATTTGTTGGACATTAATAAAATTATTTTATCTTATCTTATCTTAACAACCTTCCATAATGGTCATCTTATATACAATTGCTTGTTCCAAAACAAGAACAAAATATTTGTACCAGGCAAGATGTCTGCAGCACTAATCAACAAGTTGAAATGCACTGTATGATTTGGAACTGGCATGGCTGATGTGGAACTTCTCCAAGTCATATCACTAACCATCTGTCTGACCATTAATTCATGACCCATATGAGAGTTAGTGTTGGTTGAATAATTTATCTTTTTCCATCATTGATGTAGTCTTTGGCTTGTTCACTGAACTCACTTCCTCCACAGCTTGGTATCTCAACAAAGCAATGTTTTGGTTTTGCTTCTCTGCCGAAGCACCATCCAACTTCACTGTGGAAGTTGTTTTGCCTTCACCTTTCTTTTTGGTCTTCTTTTCATGTTTTGTATTGACAACAATAGATATATCATAAATTATAATGGATCTGCTGCTCACCTTCCCTTTTTGGTGTTCCCCATGGCCATTCTTGTCTGGGTTGAAGAAGCTTCTCCTAGCAAACATCCTCCAGGGTTTTGTAGTACCATCTGCAACTTTTCTTCTCTTCCTGCCCCTCGAACTGGTGCTGTTCATTTTCTGATTTGAGTAATTTTCAGCAACCTCATTGCTGAATTTGTGTTGCATACCAGCTCTACAGGATTTTTCTTCCTCGTGAACATCTTATGCACTTTTTATGGTTGCTTTCTCAGTTATTTCACAACCATTTTCACTGATTTTAAGATATTTTTATGATCTGAATTTGGATGAAGAAGTCCTCCATTCTCATTAATAAACGCATCACAACTAAAATTCTCTTGTTGACAATGTCAACCAATCTATAAGCCAATAAACATCAATTTCATGCTTCTTTTCCTTCCTATTACTGATCCTTTTAGCACAGCTGCTAAGGTCCTAGAAACCTTGCTAGATGGATACAAACAGGGCAAGGACCCATTGTCACCTTGGCCAAGCCCCCCATTTAGGTCCAATACCTAAATAACCAAAGGAAGAGTCCTTAGATATCCTCCAACAACTCTAGCTTGTGTCCAGTGCCTTATGTGGAGTCAATGGGGTGGAGGTGTTTTTGATATGTCTGTTGTCCTACAAAAAAACTGTGTTAAAACAATGCAGATTTTTAACAGCAGATGTCTGTAGCCAAAACAACTCAAAGATATGATGTATGACCTATGAATTTCTTGTACTAAATTTTGATGCCTGGTTAAGGAGTTATAGTTGAAGAAAGCTTGTTGTCTTGGGCGACTGACTGTAAAGTCTACATAAAAGTAAAGGGACAACAACTTATTTTATTTTGATAAGCCAATCCACTATGTCAAAAGACTCAAAACACCTCTAAGGAGTTACCTTATAGTCTGAGATGGCTAGACTGTGATTCTAGAGGCTTTTAGGCCTCCCTTCAATTAAATTTTGACTGAAAATTCAATTTCCAGCGAGCTGGAAATTGATCTTCAGATTTTTGGATTATGTTTATTTGCCTAGAAATTTTCCAAAAAATTATTTGACAATTTTAACAGTTGGAAAATGAAAGAAAATTAACTCTAATGTAAAAAATGCGACTATAAATTAATGTAGAGCTGAAAATATCAAGTTTTACTACAAGGTACCCACCTATATGCTAGTGAAATTGTCAAATCAAACCCCCATTTTGATACAAGTTCCTATTTCTTTCATCTTACACTTGTATCTAGCCTTTTGGTTGCAGATCTGTAGGTTATATATATATATATATATATATATATATATACCAACAATTAAATCCTACCTATGGCTAAGATGGCTAGAGGGACATCTACTTCACACTCTGGCAAGAGGTGAGACTCCAAGGTCAAATTTACTAGACCAAAATCCATAGGTCTGAGACGGCTAGAGGGTGATTATAGAGGCTTTGAGGCCTCCCTTCTATTAAATTTGACTGAAAATGCAATTTGCAGCAAGCTGGAAATTGATTTTCCGATTATGTTTTTTTACCTAGAGTTTTTCCAGATTTTTTTTTGATGATTTTAACAGTTGGAAAATGAATGAAAAATAACTCTTGCAAAAAATGTGACTATAAATCAACACAGAGTTGAAAATATCAAGTTATAATATAAGGTTCTCACCTACATGCTTGTAGAATTTGTTTTTGGTGGCTGGAAAATGCAGTTCCAACAAGGAAAACCTGTAGATCTGCAACCAAAAGGCTAGATACAAGTGTAAGATGAAAGAGATAGGAACATGCATCAAAATGGGGGTTAGATTTGACAATTCTGCTACTTTTTCCCCAATAAATAACTTGCTAAAAATTGAAATAAAAATAGGAATATGCATCAAAATGAGGGTTATATTTGACAATTCTCCTACTTTTTCCCCAAAAAATAACTTGCTGAAAATTGATATATATATATATATATATATAAACAAACAAGTAAATGAAGGAGGCAGATGCTATCAAATTTGCCACATTGCACTTGGATGGAGATCCCAGGAATGGTGGTACCATGGGTTGATCATATTGGGACATGCGAGCATCACATCATATACAGAGTTCACAAAGAGACTCATTGAGAGATTTGATAAGAAGGACCCAAAGATCTACTTCAGAGAATCGACACAACTTAGATAGACAGGCAGTTTGGAGGCTTATATATCATATTTTCTGAGGCTATTTTTGTTGGTGACAGACATATCAACTGCCTGACTAGTCTTGCTATTTATAGAGGGTTTGGCTAAGCCTCTGTGTGGGTGGGTAAGGGCCTACCGACAAACTACCTTACAGGACGCAGTTAGCAAGGCACATGATATGCAAAATGCAGTTCCTAAGACCAGCTTTTCTTCTAAACTATCATTTCCATTGATTCGATAAGTAGGATGCAATAGATGCATGAGTGGGTAAGGGCCCATCAACCCACTACCTTACAAGATGCAGTTAGCAAGGCACGAGATACGCAAGATGCAGTTCCTAAGACCAAATTTTCTTCTAAACCAACCTTTCTCGTGGGTGTGTCCATTGATCTGAAGTGGGAAATGGGGGGAAGCAACTCCTTAAGGCAGGTGGCGTAGGCATCGACGTAGTCTCGGTAAGAGGATGGTGGTATGAGAGGGGGGTGGCGGTGGAGGGACGGGGAGAGATGTAGAGAGGGAGAAGGTAAGGAGGGCATGGTTTGCCAAAGGGAGGCAGGATAGGAAAAAGTATTAGATGTGTGGAAGGAAATCATGGCTAATTAGCACATAATCCTCCACATTGGCACCCCATTGTGAGGGAAGCAAGTAAAGTCACCTGAACCTGGGAAGCAAGGGAGCCCATTCAAAATCAATGGACCATGGGATTCCCGTAGGTGCAAAAATGCCTCCCATAACCTATAAGGGGCCCGTTGTGAGCCCTTATGGAGACCCATGGACTCTACCTCTATTTCCTGGAGGCAAAGTACATCCTCAGCTCGATCATGTAGGGATACCTGAAGGCTTCTAATGCGGGCATTGAAGTCGCCTAGAAGGGTGATCTCCCCAAGAGTGGAATAGTGGGAGATGTCTGCGTAAAGATCAAGAAAAGGGTCCCCGTTGGACTCCTTATGAAGCGCAAAGTGTGATGAAGCAGGGGGGAATTAGCAAACCACAATGTATCTATCTTGAATCTGGGAACTCTTCTAATGGACTTGGACCCACAAACATCTAGCATGCTTTTCCGATGACATCATAGTAACTTGACCCTTAAGGGAGTCTCGTATAAGACGAGCAACCCCCCCAAAACCTTTGACACTATTGGATTCTGTCTCCTACGTACATGACCATATCCAGTGGTACCCCTGAATTGGGGGTAGTGTCCGCAAGGGACTTGCATGTGTCTTGGTGAAGAAAAGGAGGTCGCGGGATGCGATAGCATCACGAAGTGTACATGGTGAAGACCAAAACATACCATTGTGTTGATTTGGGGTAGCATCGGATGTGCTCTAGCCTTGAAAATTGGTGGAGAGTCTAAAGCACATGAGATCTCCAAGACCCAGAAATGGTTTGGGTAGATTCTAACCGTTTTGGGAGATATTAAAATAAATATTTTTAATGGAGTTCCTAAGTCTAAACTTAGGAAAAATAAATATTAATGTGAATTAATATAAAACTGGGTTAGAATGGTCCAAAAGTCATGGATCAAGCCAAATCTAATCTTAGTCATTGATTAGAGATTTAATCTCGGCTGTTGATGGAACAACGAGAAAAGTATAAGAAGGGGCTTGAGGGTCAGTTGGAAGATATACTGCGGGAGACTAGTCAGTTCGATTTCTGGAGCGAGGTTAGCTGATAAATTCGAACTAGCGGTCTGGACCCTGGAGAGCAGCAGGAGGCAGCGAGTACGGAATAGAGAGTTTGGAGCAGCACCAGAAGACCAATGCAGGGTTGGAGAGGCAAGCATAGAGGCAGCAGCAGACTGTGCAGTCACTGGAGGGGTTGCGTGGGTGACACAGAGAGGCCCAGTGCTGATGTAGAGAAGCAGGGGCTGAAGCAGAGTGTCTGGGAGCTACGCAGAGGTCAGCCAGGCTGACACTGAGACTGGGAGAAGTGTTGGAGAATTTTTCTCTCTGTTGGGTAAGCCAGTTTGGCACCCTGTTGTATTGAAGAATTGTTGAATAATAAAATCCTCCCTTGCTGCTTTGGTTTTCCCACATTGGGTTTTTCCGGGGATTGTTGTCCAAAATACCTGTGTCGATGTGTTGATTCTTGTGCATGTGTTTGTTTCTATATTATGGTGTGATATTTGCAGCAAAATTTATTTTAATGCTTATTGAAGGAATTTCATAAATAACTTATTGGAAAATAAGTAGGTAAAGTAAATCAGTTGTTGCAGTGATAGAATTTTCACATGGTATCAGAGCAAGTAATTAGAGACGGGAAGGGAAAATCAACTATGGGTCAAGACCATGATGTAGAGGCATCTACATCAGGAGACTTGCACAAATTTTCAGAAAATTGCACAAGAGAAAGTGATTTCGATTTCTCTATGTTAGCTTCTAGGCTAGAAGAAGAAGTGGCTTGTATGACTAGTTCTGCATCATCAGAGGTATGGTATATAGACAATGGAGCCTCTTGGAATATGACGAGAATCCAGGAATGTTTCTCAGATTATCGGGAGGAGAAGATGAACTTTCAGATCACCATGGGGAACAAGGCAAAGTGTACTCCAGTAAGGAGGGGTACCATAGTTTTTCAAATAGAATCAGGAGAGCGGTTCTGTGCTACCAATGTGCTGCGTGTACCAGGATTGGGGATGAACTTACTTTCCGTGTCGCAACTTCAAGGCAAAAGCTATGACGTCTTCTTCATCAAGGAGAAAGTATACGTCAAACACCCAAGCTGTAAAACGAAAGTGCAAATCGGGATCAAAAGTAACAGGTTGTATAGACTACAACTAGAATCACCAATGGCACTTATAGGCAGTCATGGAGACAAAGATTTGAACGAACTATGGCACAAAAGAATGGGACATTTGCACCATGGAGCTCTGAGAATTCTCAGGAGCACTGTAACAGGAGTTCTGGATCTTAGTACGGAACGAGATGATGTATGCAGAGGATGTGCTCTAGGAAAGTATGCCAAGGAAGCATTTCCTAGAAGTAAAAACAGGGCCAACAATGTACTAGGATTGATACACTCAGATATTTGCGGACCTATGTCCATTAAAGCTCTTAGTGGTGCCGAGTACTTCCTTACCTTCATTGATGACCACTCAAGGAAAACTTGGATTTATTTTCTGAAAACCAAAGACGAGGTTTTCTGTTGATTCAAAGAGTTCAAGGCTTTGGTGGAGAATCTGATTGTGAAGAAAATAAAAGTTTTGCGCTCAGATAATGGTGGAGAGTATGTCGATAAGGACTTCACTGATTTGCGCTAAGGAGGGCATCAGAAGAGAGTGGACAACTCCTTACAATCCAGAGCAGAATGGAGTAGCAGAAAGGAAGAACATGACTATTGTAGAAGCAGCTAGGGCCATGATGTATGATCAGGATATGCCAAAATTCCTGTGGGCGGAAGCATGCAACACAACAGTCTATGTTCAAAACAGGACTCCTCATCGGGCATTGAGCAAGATTACTCCGGAGAAAATTTTCACAAGGAAAACACCTGAAGGCAGTCATTTTAGAATATTTGGGAGTTTAGCATATTGCCACATACTCGAGGAAAAGAGAAAAAAGCCGGATCAAACTGCGAAAAAAGGGTATCTAGTGGGATATAGCGAGAATGCTAAGGCATACAGAATCTATCTTCTAGGGAGCAGGAAGGTAGTGGTTCGATGAGATGTGAAGTTCATGGAGGACAGAGCTTTCAAAAAATCTTGTGAAATGCCTTCCGAGGAGCAATCAAAAGAGGAGCCGTTGGTTAAACCTCTTCAACCAACGAAAGTAAAGAATTCTTCCTTCGGTCAAGAAGATTCACAGGATGAGGAGTAGCTAACAGAAGCACCTGCTGGCAGAGGAAGAACTAGCAAGGAACCTTGTCAGATTCTGTGAGATGCAGAGGACTTCATCAGTGCGCCAAGAAACAATAAGAGGGAGCAAAAACAACCAGATAGATATCAGGCATTAGTACGTCAGGATGGGGCTTGTCAATTTCCAGGAGGCAGCTTAACATCAGGTTTGGCTAGATGCGATGGTAGAGGAGTACAACTCCATAATGGTGAACGATGTCTGGGAGGTAGTGCCAAGGCCTCAAGATAGATTAGTGGTAGGTTCGAAATGGATCTACAAGATCAAATACGTTGCAGACGACATTGTAGAGAAATATAAAGCCGGGTTTGTGGCTAAGGGGTATGCTCAAAAGGAAGGACTTGACTACGAAGTGACCTTCGCCCCATTAGCTAGGTATACATCTATTAGAACCGTGATATCTCTTGCAGCATAGATGGGGTGGGAGATTCATCAGATGGATGTCAAAATCTGAATGGGGTGATAGAAGAAGAGGTATACATTTAACAACCAGAGGGCTTTGAGACACATGAGAAGAAGTATCATGTATGCAGGTTGAGGAAAGCGTTGTATGGGCTGAAACAGGCACCTAGAGCATGGTATGGTCGAATCGATGGCTACTTGCAGAAAATGGGATTTGTCAAGAGTGAGGCAGATCCAAATCTGTACTATCTGGTTGTAGAGAATGAGCCACTAATCCTAGTATTGTATGTGGATGATCTATTTCTGACAGGATCATCTAGGCTCATTGGGCACTGCAAGAAGAATCTAGCCACATAATTCGATATGAAGGATTTGGGACGAATGCATTATTTCCTAGGGTTGGAAGTTTGGCAGCAAAAGGGGAGATCTTCCTTGGGCAAGGGAGATATGCTACAGAAATCCTGAAGAGATTCAGGATGGAGGACTGTAGATCCATGGCTACTCCAATGATCACCAATTGGAAGAAGATTGATGCATCAGAAGACAAGGATGTTGATCCCACCTTATACAGGCAGCTCATAGGGGTCCCTGATATATCTGGTCAATACCAGGCCAGACATTTGCTATGCTATCAACACCCTCAGTCAGTTCATGGTGGAACTAAAGAGGGTGCACTGGGCAAAAACCAAACATGTTCTCAGGTATTTACAGGGAATAGTCGATTATGGACTCTTGTACACCAAGAGTAAGGATATCAAATTGAGTGGATTTACTGATGCAGATTGGGCAGGAAGTTCAGTGGATCGGAAAAGTACCTCTGGGTATTGTTTCAACATTGGATCAGGAATGACCTCCTGGTGCAGTAGGAAACAGAAGTCCTTGGCTCTGAGCTCATTTGAGGCAGAATAAATGGCAGCGAGCACAACTTCGTGTGAGGCCATAGGGCTCAGAAAATTGCTTGTGAACCTATTCCGAAGAAAAATGGAGGCGACCTGGATCATGTGTGTTAATTAGAGTTGCATCAAGCTCTCTGAGAATCTAGTGTTTCATAATCGGTCAAAACATATTGATATTCGGTGTCACTTTGTTCGAGACTATGTCCAACGAGGAGTTGTACAGTTGAGCTACACTCCTACAAGAGAACAGGTGGCAGACATCTTGACCAAAGCCCTTGGAAGAACAAAGTTTGATTATTTCAGGGAAAAGATGGGGATGATAAAGAATCCATTTCAGTAGCAGAAATGGGGGTGATGTCGCAGTGCGATAGCAGTCAGCAGTAGCACAGTGCAATGTGGTAGATGGAGTTGCAGTGTTGGAAGAAAGGACCAGCAACAACATGGATGCAGAGGGAGCTGCCGTATAGATGCAACAATGGTAGCAGTAGGAACATGGGCAATAGTGCAAGATGCAATAATGCAGAGGATGTTGGGTAGGGAGGCCTAGCATCAGCACAGGGACCGATGCTGGATGATCAGGGTGATACTTAGTGAGGAGTATTACTAGATCACAGTCCTCCCTAAGAGGGAGTGTTGATTTGGGGTAGCATCGGATGTGCTCTAGCCTTGAAAATTGGTGGAGAGGCTAAAGCACATGAGATCTCCAAGACCCATAAATGGTTTGGACAGATTAACCGGTTTGGGAGATACAAAAATAATTAATATTTTTAATGGAGTTCTTAAGTCTAAACTTAGGAAAAATAAAATATTAATGTGAATTAATATAAAACTGGGTTAGAATGGTCCAAAAGTCATGGATCAAGCCAAATATAATCTGAGCCGTTGATTAGAGATTTAATCTCGGCTGTTGATAGACCAATGAGAAAAGTATAAGAAGAGGCTTGAGGGTCAGTTGGAAGATATACTGACGGAGACTAGTCAGTTTGATTTCTGGAGTGGGGTTAGCTGAGAAATTCGAACTAGTGGTCTGGAGAGCAGCAGGAGGTAGCGAGTACGGAACAGAGAGTCTGGAGCAGCACCAGAAGACCAACGCAGGGTTGGAGAGGCAGGCATAGAGGCAGCAATAGACTGCGCAGTCACTGGAGGGACTGTGTGGGTGACACAAAGAGGCCCAATACTGATGCAGAGAGGCAGGGGCTGACGCAGAGTGTCTGGGAGCTACGCAGAGGTCAGCTAGGCTGACGCTGAGACTGGGAGAAGTGCTGGAGAATTTTTCTCTCTGTTGGGTAAGCCAGTTTGGCACCCTGTTGTACTGAAGAATTCTCTCTTGCTGCACCGGTTTTCCCACATTGGGTTTTTCCGGGGACTGTTGTCCAAAATACCTGTGTCAATGTGTTGATTCTTGTGCATGTGTTTGTTTCTATATTATGGTGTGATATCTGCAATAGAATTTATTTTAATGTTTATTGAAGGAATTTCATAAATAACTTATTGGAAAATAAGTAGGTAAAGTAAATCAGTTGTTGCAGTGATAGAATTTTCACACATTGCAGTTCCAACAACCAATGGCGATGGTGGGGCAACTTCCCTTAAAATGTCCCCCATCTGAATGAGACCATCGTTTGGCCCTAGAGTTGATGGTGGATGGGCGTTATTATATATCAAACCATTGAAGACTTAATGAAGAAATGAGTTATTCTTCTATTTTGTTGTATGTTTCTAGCTGTGCTCTTCAATTGTTGTTAATATATTGTAGAAGGCTACCTTACTATCATGCTAGTGAAGGCGTATTCATTTGGGAGGAAATCAATGTAAGGAACCTGCCCGTCTTGATTTATTTTTGTTTTATTTTGGCATTATTTTCCTTCAATTATCAAATATAGTTGTTTAATTGGAATAATAATTCAGCCTAATAAATCAGCAGATTTAGATCTGTATGGTGAGTGGCAACCCTAGCTCTCCCAAGATTAGTTATCTAGACCTATTTCAGTGAATAATTAAGGTGAATTGTATCAAACCTACTTCATTTTATCTTGAGTATTTAATTCAATGATGAATGTATCAACATTGGTTCTTTCATCTTCTTAGCCTACCTCAAACTAGTTGATTGTGGCAAATTAGTTTTTCCTTTCATGCAATATTCGTGACTCCATTTGTGCAACTGATTGATAGGCACTAGTTCCCTTTCACTTTCATTTCATTTCCTTGCCTCCTTCCTATTTTTTGCTTTTCATATCCCTTCCCCATTTCCATTTCCATACACTATACTCTGACCTTTGTTTTATCAAGGATTACTCTTCATTTTCGCTTTGAGACCCCACTGGATTGCTTTGATAGTCCTGTTGTCGCGCGGATTGGCACGGCAACGCTCAGACCGGGGGCTGTCACTCTGATCCCCGATCCCTCCGTTTAAGCCTGTCTCCCGCGGCTAAGGGGGGTAGACCCTGAGAGATGATGAAATGAAGACCAACTGTCGACCAGTTGGTTGGGAGACACAAGACACGATAAGATAAGCACTAAAATGATTTGATTAGTTAGCAGACCAGTGCCTTGAGAGATCATTATTAAGACGATTACTTGTTAAATGATATAGAAACGTGAAACGTGAACAACAATCATTTGTCATTAGCTAAATCATAGTGCTCTTAGAATGACCCAAATGATATCCAGCAACTGAAGATTTAAGAAAGATGAATGCATGAAACCACCACGAGTTATAAACCATTAACTAGATATCATATTCGTATCTCGACTTGAAACTTCAGATCTCAGCATGAAAGATATAACATGAAAACAACTGAATCTGGCAACCAAAATATTTTTTATTTTATTTTATATTTTTCATGAAATTAAATGCTTTCAAACTAAAGAAGGAAATTTGTGATAACTTTTCAGAATAGAAAACAAGCAAGGGCTTCAGGAAACTCCCCCTGAAATAAATCTTTTTTTTTTGGTGTCTGATGAGCTTGCTGGCTTGAACAGCATGTGGGACCCTTGGTATCCTTGGAGGTGACTATTCCCGCCGAAGAAGTCCTCGCCCTCCAATAGAGTTGGCAACCTGTCCCTTGAAAACACAGAAAACACTTGCAAACGAATTGTTAGTGCAAAAAGAGACTTGGCATATAGAGACCAAGTTGAGCTTGTCATTCAACCGGGAATGGACAAGCTACAACAAGTGTACAAAATATACCAAGCCCAGGGGAGATTTGAGATAGCTGCAAATCTCTCCTCCCTAGACAATAGTGCCTTTAGGCAAAATGAAAAACAACTAGATAGCAAATGAAAATCAAATGAATATCAAAAGACACAGGTATACCTCATGTACCAAAGCATGCACCACAAGAGAAGCTAGTAACCCCAAAGACTTTTATTTATTTATGTGAAAGCTGAGTACAAAATCCGGCAGAGTCTCCGCCAGCCCAATAGCTCGTTCTATCCTTCTACAATAAGAGCCCAAGGCTCATATAAATAGGAAAATGGGAGACAATCCCAATGAAAAAAAGACCATGACAAGTGGCAATGGTGAAGATCTCAATGCTTCAAGTCAAGTTCCAAGTGGCTGATATGACTGTTTGTGATCCTGAAGATAACTGCTGTAGGCTGCCCATGCAAACTACTGTTTGACTGCCCATGCAACTGCTGTTTTAATTGCTGTGTATTGCCTGAGTGTGAACATGTGTTAACTGCCTCTTAAACTGCTGGTAGCTTGGCTGCCTTTGTAAATGTGCATATTTTCTGTGTTGACTGCCACGTAGACTGCTGTGTAACCTGCGTACTTGCTGTAGCTTTAAATGCTGGAATGGTCCACGTAAATTGCTGGAAATGTTTGCAAACTGCTGTTTTAATTGCCCACATAAACGCTATAATATCCACGTTTAAACTGCTGTTTATGACTGCGTGGAATATACGTACGGGCTGCCACGTTAACTTGAGTACGGACTTTGCTGTTTTAGTTGCTGAGTTAACCAACATAACTGCTGTAGGATGCCTTTGACTGGGCCTACGTTGAATGCTGCCTACGTGGATTATTTGGTTGCCAACGTAAACTTTGATTTGGCCAGCGTACGGATTTTTTTGGTTGGCTGAGTGATGTGCTGAGGTGGGGTCCCTTCCCCATTCATTTAACCTTTAATATATTTTAATTTCTTCACACTAAATCAAAGTGAATCTTCAGCCATACGATGAACCTCAACGTGGTGCCTTTGACTTTGACTTTTGACTCGCTTTGACTTTGACTTTCTTTGACTTTGAGCTGAAACCTTTTTGGTGGGTCCCACGTGCTTGCCACATCACCCTTGATTCTCTGCATAATCTCCATGTCAAAATTTGACTTATTTTGACTTTAGAAAAATTTATGAATTTTTCCAATTATTCATTTTTTTGAATTTCTTCTTCATTTTTGCCACTGCCACTTGAAAAATCGCCTTTTGAGGGACTCTGAGTCATTTTTTGACCCCCAAAGTAGGCTCTAGGAGAATGCTGGGCCTCTGAGGATGAATTTCGACTGGTCATACGCCCCAGACATCTCCTAGGCCACTTTTTATTTATGCCTTTACATTAAAAAAAATAATTAAAAAATCCCGTTTTGCGGGAAATTTTTAACTATTAAAAAATCCTACTTAGACCTAGCCAAATTCCACGAAACTTTATGTGTGATCTAGTATGGTAATATACATCGACCTAGACACTAAGATGTGTCAGGGGCTCAATCTTCAAACCGTCACCTCGGCTTTGGGGTAAAAATGAGTGAAAAAATCCAGAGAATTATCCGCCTCTGAAAAAGAAGGGATAATTAACCGGATAAAAAAAGCACTCCAAGGTGTACTCGTTTGCTGATCGAGTCCCACATCCTAGGCCTGTTACAAATTCAAGAAACATCATACTAGCATCACTTATTACAATTCCCCGCAGGTTGTGGAATCTGGGTACAAAGAAGAAAGATGATGAGAAGATAGAAGGAGAGTTAAAAAACTCTGTTGACTGATGACATCTGATGGTACAAGTGTCCTCTGGATCATCCTTTGGGCATGGAGTCTTCACCAAATCATCAGGTGCTAGTCCAGTAGTCAACATCTGGCTCCATATGGGGATGCATACTAGATATGAAGTGATAGTGTGCAAGAACCTGGAATCTGCATCCACCGACAAAAGACATATATCAACAGTATCCATTCAAAATATCATCAATTGAAATAGAATACAGAAACGAAGAAATGGAAATTTATTCTATGAACATAATGACAATTTATTCATGAAATAAAACTACTTAAATAAAAATGACACGAGATAGGGTTAGAAATATGATACAAAAAGATGCCCCATGGCATCAGATGTGTTCAATATAGTGCATACTGAGCATTTGCCTGCTTTCAGGCAAATCTGTCGGCTGCTTGTCGGATGTACCATGTCCAATTCTGCATATGGTAGGACTTTTTCTTATTTGAAAATCAAGCTGCTCGCGGTCGTTTGATGCATCAAATCTTCTTCTCATTTTCTTTCTCTTGCGCTTTTTCTTTGTGGCAGGCTGGATTACTGATGATATGGAACTTTCTGTTTCAAAGCTTTTAGATGAAGTATGTAAGATATGCGTGCCATGTTTTTCTTCATCTTGCATCTGATCTTTATCATTCTTAAGTTTATCTGGATCACTTTCAATTAACCCCCTTTCAATCGAACCAATGACCTCCTCATAATAAGATGGAGCTTGTTGCAACAAATGAGAAGGCTCCTGATTTATCTGGCTAGAGTGTTCATCTTTCATAGCACTGATTTCCCTGGTATGATCTTCTTCCATGGTCAATAATTTTTTCTGAAGGCATATCTGATTAGCTTTCATATCTTTTATTACTTTATCGTCTTTTTCCTTTACGACCATCAAGCAATGCTGCATAGAGTTTATCTCTTCCTCATGATTTACTTGCATGGTAGCCCACTGATTATTATGATCGAATGTCATGATAGTCATTTCTTCATCCATAGTTAATAACTTGTTTTGCATAGAATTGATTTCCCTATCATGATTAGCTTTCATGGTCATCATATTTTCCTCTAGGCCTGACAACTTGCTTCTCATAAAACTAATTTCTGTGTCGTGATTAATCTTCATATTTTTTACCAGCAACATTAGTTCTTGTATAATTTGCTTTTGATCTTCCTTTTCATTGTCATTTGTCCCTTCTTTTCTATTATCATGAATTTGATCTGTAATGGCACAAGTGGATGGCACATTTTGATATGAAGAATTGTCTTGGAATCTTTCACTGACAGTTGGACCTTTTTCATTCTGCTGCACAGTTTTAGGGGCACAAAGCGAGCTATCCGGATAACCATATCTATCTTTAAAAGCATTCACAATGTCTTGTAACGAAGTGAAAGAATTTTCAGGACAATTATTAAACCAATTCAAAGCATCACCCTCTAAAGAAAAAACAAAAAGACACATTTTGACATCTTCGGGATCGTACCGAGGGGGTCTACAATACATCATCATTATACGAGTGAACCTGTTTAAATGCCTTTTTACAGCGACTGAATCACCACCCGAGAACTTAGGTAATTTAGAGATGGCCACTTCCGGAATGTCATGGAGGTCATCAAAATGACATGGTCTAAACAAATAATCCATGATGAATAACAAGGGACCAAATGGATGATAGAACGAGATTTCTGCTCAAGAAAATTAACAAATGAAAGAAGTGGAGTTGCCACTTGAACAATAAATCTGATTCTAAGATCTAAAAGGGTACCAGCAAGCAGATATGAGGAAGGCTTCTTGTCTGGGAAAAAAAAAAATGAGAAAATGGAGTCACCACCCAAACAAGAAACAAAACCGAAGAGATGCTGCTGATATGTGATGAAAAGATGCCAAAATATTGAATCTGCCAGCTCAAATGAGGGATGAGAAAGATGAAAGAATAATGAGAGATGAGGAGATGAATGTCGATGAAACGCCAAGGACAGAAAAACTCTATCCCCGGCAACGACGCCAAAAAATGTTGTCGTGCAGATTGGAACGACAACGCTCAGACCGGGGGCTGTCACTCTGATCCCCGATCCCTCCGTTTAAGCCTGCCTCCCGCGGCTAAGGGGGGTAGACCCTGAGAGATGATGAAGACCAACTGTCGACCAGTTGGTTGGGAGACACGAGACACGATTAAGATAAGCACTAAAATGATTTGATTAGTTAGCAGCCCAATGCCTTGAGAGATCATTATTAAGATGATTACTTGTTAAATGATATAGAAACATGAAATGTGAACAACAATCATTTGTCATCAGCTAGATCACAGTGCTCTTTAAATGACCCAAATGATATCCAGCAATTGAAGATTTAAAAAAGATGAATGCTTCAAACCACCACGAGTTATAAACCATTAACTAGATATCATATTCGTATCTCGACTTGAAACTTCAGATCTCAGCGTGAAAGATATAACAATGAAAACAACTGAATCTGGCAACAAAAATAATTTTCCCACAAAAATTTTTATACCCTTTCAGACAAAGATTAAACTTAAAACAAAATTTAAAATTTAATCTAAAACCCTGAAGGAAAATTTTTTATTTAAATTTTTTATTTTATACATTTCATGATGAAGACAAATGCATTCAAATGAAAGAAGAAAATTTGTGATAACTTTTCAAGATAGAAAACAAGCAAAGGGCTCAGGAAACCCCCTCTTAAATAAATCTTTTTGATGTCTTATGAGATTGCTGGCTTGAACAACTTGTGGGACCCTTGATATCCTTGGAGGTGACTATTCCCGCCGAAGAAGTCCTCGCCCTCCAATAGAGCTGGCAACCTATCCCTTGAAAAC
>APFE030259149.1:0-48718 GCA_000404065.3 Pinus taeda
ACACATCACTATGCACAAGTTCTAATATTTGTTTCACCCTCTTACCACCAGAGGGGAAACTCACCCGATTCTGCTTCCTATATACACAATTTTCATAGAAATCAAAATCCAAAGAGCTATTACTCATACCTTATATCATACCTTTATTCGAAGGCCTTTCTCTCCAATATGTCCAAGCCTTCGATGCCACAGCATGGTCTTCTCTCCAGAGACCACTAGATTTTCTGCTCCACTTTCAAGAACCACAAAATTGTTGCACCCATCAACAACAGTGCTACCTTGCAGCATGTATAGAGTTCCAATTTGAACTCCTTGCATCTACCAGTGCTCCCCGAACCATCTTGCAGGTATCCTTCTCGAAATTGTTTTTACACCTACATCATCCAACTTGCTTATAAAAGTCAGGTTTCTAGCCAATGCAGGAATATGTAGAACACCTGAAAGTGTTCTAACCCTTCCACCTTGCAACTTCAACTTTACTTTTCCATGACCAATGATTCTAGCCTTCCTATCATCCCCTAAGAAGACATCACCACCATCTTATCTCTCATACTTGTAGAGCCACTCCCTATGGGGACTAAAGTGAAAGGATGCACCTGAGTCAATCAACCATGTCTCATGATCTACATGTGTACTTGAAGAAGCCAAGTACACATCCCCACCTTCATCTGAGGTGGTTTTCACCTCTGCAGAAGGAGCATCATCAAATCCATTTCCTTTGTCAGGAGCTTTAGATCTGTGGTCCCTTTTTTAGTGCCCTTCCTTTCCGCATTTCCCGCACACCACCTTTAAAGGTTTTCCTGGAGATTTATATCTCCCTCTAGATTTAGATCTCCCACTCGATGACTTATTTTTGTTTATGTTCTGGGACCATTCTCGTACAAACAAGGCATCACCATTCTAGTTCTCCATATTTTTCCATCTCATCTCCTCCGTCGGCAAGGATGAGACTATTTCATCAAACTGCAAATCAGTTGCATTGCTACCTATTGCAATAACCAGGCAATCCCACGAATCTGGTAGAGAACACAACAAACTAATGCACTTATATTCATCTGAAATTTTGATATCAATAGACGATAACTGACTTACGACAGTATTAAATGCATTCAAATGCTCTGTCATCGGGCCTCCATCTTTCATCCTCAAGTAATACAACGTTTTCCATAGGAACAATTTATTCACCAAAGACTTAGATTGGTACGAAGTCCCTAACTTGTCCCACAAAGACTTTGTTGTAGCTTCCCCTAATACATTCAATAATACTGAATCCAAGACACACAATCGTATTGTGCTCTTTGCCTTTCGATCCGATTTCTTCCATTCTTGATAAAAAAACTCTTGTTGGTTTAGTACCCGGATCTATGGCGATCCACTGATATTTATCCACCAACAAATTCTCCATCTTGATTTTCCACAACTCAAAACTCTGACAATTAAATTTCTCGACCTCTATATTTCCACTTCTCACCATCTTCTTTCAACACCATAGTCAATCCTGCAGATCTCCCACTGAACAGGGTCTACCACAGGCCTAAGCGAAACCCTTCAGTAACAAAGGCATCCCCTTGAAGCCAAAACAGCTCTGATTCCAAATGTAGGTTTTAACCCCGTACAAAAATTACCTATATACGAATTCTAAAACACATAAAATAAACAATGCGAGAGCATAACACATAAAACACATATAGACAAAGATTTCCCCTGGATCCCAAAACCGGGACTACCAGCATGACAACTCGATATAGTTGGATCCTTTACTGTCAGGTGTTCTTGATCTGTGTGTCCATGATCTGATCAGTTGTGGCTTGTTCCATGCAATCTTGATTTAATTTTGTAGGTGTGAGCTGTTCTGCAATGTCTAATGTGTCTAGAAATGATGGGAAGTATGGTTGAAGGTGGTCCACATTGAACATTGGGTGCAGGCCAAGGAATTGGAGAATGCTAAGCTCAAGTGCATTGTCTCCCACAACCTTGGTAATGGTGTAAGGACCATATTAGAGTGGTCTGAGTTTCCGAGAGGCTCCGGTAAAGCGTTCCTTCTACAAATGAGTCCACACATCGTCGCCCACCTGAAACTTGTGTGCACCCGATGTTGATCATGTCGTTGCTTGTACTTCGCATTTTATTTTTCCATAATGTCGTGGACCTGATAGCGGATATGTTGGATGTGCTCAATGAAGTTGTTTGCCTTATCGACTTTAGACTGGACATGAGCTTAATCTTCCTGAGTAGATGCAAATGGTATGGCCACATCAATGAGACATAGTGGCTGGAATCCCAAGCCTACCTGAAAAGGGTTGTGGCCAGTCGAGCTCTAGAGAGCCTAGTTATAGTTGTGTTGGACATAGGGGAGTCTCTCATCCCATGTGTGTGTATGCTTTGAGTTGTACATGTGCATAATGTGTATGATCAACCTGTTGACGACCTCTTTCTGGCCATCAGTTTGGGGCTGAAAAGCTATGGACTTAGTGAGCTTGGTGTCCAACATCGACCAGAGACTGGAACAAAATTTACTAAGAAACCTATTGCCCCGATATGAGATGATAGGCTGTGGGATCCCAAAGTGTACCCACACTCATTCAAAGAAGAGTTTAGCAATGGCTTTTACTGTGATATTCTTCTCACAGGCCGCCATAATGGCCATCTTTGAGAATCTATCGACAACCACAAAAACATAGTGGTTCCCATACTTAGTAGAAAAAAGTCCCGACATGTAATCCATGGAAATGGATTCCCAAGGTCGACTATCGGTAGGCAATGGAGTATAGAGGCCTTGATTATTAATAGTCGATTTGGCAATGACGCAGGCAATGCAGGATCTGATGTACTTCATGACATCATGTCGAATATTTGGCTAATATAAATACTTCTACAGTACGTCCACCATTTTCTCGAACTCGAAATTCCCAGTAGCCCGAATGTAGTGCGCTTCCCAAATCATCTTGGAACGCTCGCTTAAAGGAAACCAAAGGTGTCCTAGGTGGCATAACACGACATCTTGGAGGTGAAATTTTGGAACTTGCTAACCCTTCAAGAGCATTTGGTACGTGTGGATGACCGTTTCCTTCCCCAAAATGCAATGCTTCCATTGTCGGCATGCCTGCACAATGGAATACTTCTCTTTGTCATAAGTGGGATACTTCTGGACTGTGTGTGAAAGTGTCTCATTGTGATATGTCATTGGATGCCCCTATTGAGTAAGGACTGCGCCAATAGTATAGTCAGAGGCATCTGTCTTGATCTAAAATGGTTGTTGCAAGTCTGGTAATGTGAACACTGGTGCAGAGCAAAGGCGATGTTTCAACTCTGCAAATGCCTTTTGTTGAGATTCAAACCAAAAGAATTTTGCTTTCACTCCTCTCTTGGTGACTTGACTCAAGGGCCAAGTGATATAAGAGAATCCCAACATAAACCTGCAGTAGAAATTGGCAAGACCTAGAAGGCTGCGAAGCTCTGTCAAAGTGGTTGGGGCTGGCCAATCCTGAATGACTTGGATCTTGGTTGGATCCACATGCAACCCCTGTTCATCAATAATGTATCCTAGATACTAACCTGGGTCATGCCAAAAGTGCATTTATCCAAATTGGCATGCAACTTGTGTTGCCGTAGTGTTTGGAGAACCTGGTGGATGTGGTGGAGGTGCTCTTACCAATTTTCGGTGAAGATCAGGGTGTCATCCAAGTATACCACTACCAGTACAAATAAGTTGGTGAATGGCCGCAAGATGTCATCCATCAGCCTCATGAAGGTTGCAGGAGCATTCGTCGACATGAAAGACATACCCAACCATTCGAAAAGGCCCTCCTTGGATTTGAAGGCAATCTTCCACACATTGGAGGGTTCTATTGATACCTGGTGATATTCGGACTTCATGTCAATCTTGCTGAAATATTTTCCCCCTTGAGTTGGTCCAGAAGTTCATCAATCCATGGGATCAAGTACCTATTTCGGACAATGATCTTGTTCAACGCCTGATAGCCAATACAAAGTCTCCAAGTCCATCCTTCTTCTGTACTAACACAATCGGGCTCCCACAGGTCGATGAACTCGGTTGGATGTGACCTTTTCTGCAGCAGCTCCTGAATTTGCCTCTTGATTTCACTGTTCTCCAGAATAGAGTGTCGATAGATTGGTCCGTTGGGCAATGGTGCACCTAGGGTTATATTGATGGAGTGCTTGACCTGATAGTGCAAAGGCACCCTTGCGAGGGAGGTAAAGATGTGCTCGTACTCCTCCAGGACCTTGTCCATCTATTGTTGTGGTGCAGAGGGGCCCTATCTGGAGGTCGTGGCCACCATCTTCTTCTTTACTTGTGGACTTATCATCAGGAAAACAAATTTCCCAGTTTTGGAAATGAGCTTACTGCATTGTTTTGCAGTAACCAAAGAGATGGCGGTAGGCAATGCTACCTTCGGTATTTTGTACAACTTATTTCCCAAAGTAACAATAACAACATGGGGCCTTAACTCATACACATCATGTCACTTCCACAAGTATGGTTGGCCTAATAATACTTCACAAACATCAAAGGGAGCAACGCCACATAATACCTCATCTGTGAAGAGCTTGATGCTGTATGGAAGGCGGCACTGCTAACTTACGTAAAGATCTCGTCCTTGGTGAAGCCACCCGCTGGTGTAAGATTGTGGGTGTGTTAAGGTTGGTAAGCCCATTCGTTTCACAACCTCTACCAAAATGAGGTTCTTTTGGTTCCCGCTGTCGACAATGAACTATAGCGGGGAACACTTTACCCACATCTGGGAGTCGAAGAGGCGCTCC
This sequence comes from Pinus taeda, assembly GCA_000404065.3. Lineage (NCBI taxonomy): Eukaryota > Viridiplantae > Streptophyta > Pinopsida > Pinales > Pinaceae > Pinus > Pinus taeda. Next base: position 4,783 of record APFE030259149.1, read on the forward strand.
TCCTCCTCTCGATCTTCGGGTTCCTCCTTCTGGATCTTCGTGGTGGCAATGGTGGCATTGGGATCCACATCGATAATCTGATTCCCTTTATCATTCTCCTTGTCATGTTCTGACTCAGAGTCAGAGTCAGAGCATGCATCTGATTCCAAAGCCTTCAGCTTGGCCAATAGTGACTGCTTGGCCCGACACTCACTTGTGTTGTGAGTGGAGCTCTTATGGAACTCACACCACTTTCCCTTGTCCTTCTTCGGCTTCATGGTGTTGTTCTTTTCTTGTGGCTTTGGTGGGTTTTCTTGGGCCGCCAAGCCTTGGCTTTGTCCTTTCTTCTACAGTTTGGGGGCATCTTTCCTATTCGCAAATCCAAAGTCTCGCTTCTTATGTTTAAACTTCTGCTCAATCTTGATGGTGTATCGGTATGTCTTTCTGAGCGAGGAGATGTCCAAGAACTCCATCTCGTCTTGGATGTACCTATGTAGGTAGCCATGGTACTTGAGTACCAAATGTTTCTTGGAATCCTTGATACCCAACTTCGTGTGAAGGGTCTGAAAAACACTGGTAAACTCTAGCACATCTTGGTTCCTTCACTACTACAATGTTGTCTACTTTATGTATTTATCCTCATAGCTCCCAACTGGGTAGTAATGCTCCTTGATGGCATCCCAAAATGAGTTCCAAGTGGTTGCATCTGAAAACAATGAGGTCGTACTTTCATCCTTATGTTCACAGTAGGTTTTCCACCAGTTCTTGACGTGGGGGGTAGCATTGAGAAGAAAAAATGTAATATTTTCTTGGCTAGAAAAATCATGAACAAAAAAATATCATTCTAGCAGATTTAACCATTTATCTATGACGTCTGAATCTATTCGGCCCTAAAATATGGGAATGTCAAAGTTTACTTGTACCTTAAAAGGAGTGAAGCCTCTAGAGTGGCTACCGAATGTGGATGCACCGCCGGTGGGCAACTGTTGAAGGATCTGGGTAAAGTTATCCATCATCGCGTTCCTTTGTTTCTCAAGGGCCCCCTTGAGCAATATTTTGATAGGATATCCTACCCCTCGTCTTTCTTTTCTTCCCCCATGGGTGGTCGTCGGGGTTTGCAAGGCTAATATTGCAAATGTTCAACAGATCGAGCCCTAAATCCTCATATCCCGACCTCATTGGGGACATGCAAATAAAAACAGAGAAAGAGTAGACCGCTCTTATACCACTGATACAGATTTAAACAAGAACACAAAAAATTACAAATATAACCATAAATACAAAGATGCAGTAGAAATAGCACTTCATTTCATTAATGTCAAATACTGAAATATGCTTACAAATAGAATGGAAATAAGACTAGCTCGGGTGATGGTAGCTTATCCCTGAGAAGAGATGTGGTGGCTACATGCCTCTGAACTGTGTTACAATGAGGGTCAAAGGCCTATTTATTATTGAGAAACAATGGAAAACCCTAAACATCCAAAAAACTAACCTTAGGAGATGAAGCGCCAAACTATGGGCCTCGTTTGGATAAATTGGTACATCAACTTCCCGGGGTCGTAACTTTGGCATATGATCTTTGTTTGATGCGCACAATACCTCTTTAGAAAGATATATTCAAGGACTACAACTTTTGTATGATGAGTTTATGTTTGTTTTCCCAAAAAACATCATTTAGGGCTTCAAAACAGCTTTGGAAGTTCAGGATCCGAAAAACTGCCAAAAATAGTAAATTGTGCTATAAATAAGAAAACTGAAAAATTGAAGGAAACAATGGTGGGGGTCCAAGTGGAATAGGCGGGTGGCCACCCATATCCATTTGGATCAAACGGGGCATGTCACTTGGCAATTAGGGAGATGGCATTAGAGATGTTGACCAAGAGCCACCTAGAGCCATAAGTGATAGGTGTCATTTTCACTGAGAAGAAGACAAGTCTAGCATTGGAAAGGAAATTGAATTTTGATGAGCCTAAGAAGATTGTGCTTGGCATATTAAGTTCTACCTCCTTGAGGTCTTGGAGCACCTAGTTTGGGGATCCTTGCTGAAAAATAGTGATGCCAATAGGGGGAGCATGGGAGTAAAAATTATTTAGTAGGACTAGACTTCGTGACCCACTGAATTAGATAGAGTTCGCCACTAATAATCTCTCAGAGTTGCTAGCGAAAAAACCAAACACAATTACAATTTCTTTCTTTTGGAGGTGGCTTTCCAAGGAGGGAAGAGATCTTTGGTCCATTCATATCCTCTGCCATGTTCATCAACATCCCTTGCTCACACAAATTAATTGTCGATCACACAAAGTATAGAAACTGAGTGTGTCTTCTTGTGCTTTGGATTGATAGGAATGATGACTTAATGGGGTATGTTGGTACCTCCCTTAGGTGTGTAGGCTGGTGGGAAGGAGAAAACACACCTCCCCACCTTTTGCATCCCTACCACTCCATATGGGGACTTTATAAAGCTAATTGTTAATCTTAATCCCACTATGTAGAAAAGGAGATGGAGGGACAAGAAAATACCCACTATTAAGTTTCCATTTGTAAATGGGCATACACTAAGGCAAAAAAATAAGAGGAAATGTAATATTTAATAAGATAAATATATTGCAACCATTTTTGTATGCTCATAATTACATTCCCATAAGCTAGGGAGTGTAAATATACCATTTTTTTGTTTTCTATGGATAAATTTAAGGTAAGTCTTTATGAAATATTGGAGTGTAAATATACCATTTTTTTTTCTATGGATAAATTTAAGGTAAGTCTTCATGAAATATTGGAATGACTAAGCAAACACTAAATTTAAAGATTAAGATATGTGAAAAAAAAAACTATTGTCTTCTTATTCCTTGGTGACAGAGGGAATGAGCTAACCCAAACAAGTCATAATCAAGAGCGTCAAATTTAAAAATTAAGATATATGCAAAACCAATATGTCTTCTTATTCTTTAGCAAAAGAAAGAAAAAGCTAACCTAAACAAGTCATAATCAAGAGTTTAATTGCTTGTTCCATGACTAGGTTTAACAACCCTTGAAAAACTAGTATGTGTTCTTAACAAAGAGTGAGCTAGCTTAGACAAGTCACAATCAAGAATTTAATTGACTGCTCCATGACTAGGTTTAACAACCTTGATTCCTACCTAACAAATAATAAACAAAACAAAATAATGAAAGACAATCTCATTGGATATATCATTTATTCAAAATCTATTGTTGGCAATGCACAATAATATTTAAATATCAATAATTGGATATGGAATTATTCAAAATTTATTTTTGGCAAAGTAGATGGGAAACCACTTAGTTAATTGTGCATAATAATATTCAAATATTAATCATGTAGGTAGTAACAGTGGAAGGGCCAACCATTGGACTCTAAAATTGTGGTTGCGTGATGATAAAGCCTTGTTAATGGAAATGATAGGTCTTGAACTAATTAGAGGCATAAACTAACAATTATAAGAAAAAGAACATGTTAATAGACAAATTTAATTTCTTTAATATTGGGGTGAAGGACATGCTAACAAAAACTCAAGCATTCTAATAAAAACTCTGATGTCCACAACTATAGTGGGAGTAGATGCATAGCCAAAAGGTACATGGAAGTGAGCATGATGCCAACAAGTCTAAGTCCCATTACAAATTAGAAATAAAAGGTGCAAAAACTAGTTAGAAATATTTTAAGCAACATACATTTAAAATTTTATAAATTTAGCATTTTACAATTACACCAATTAAAATTTAACATGATGTTTTTAGAACACTCTAGAATAGGAATAACTTGATGTTTTAGAACATGCTAGTATAGGGTTTAGCGGACAATCATATATATATATATAAAGAATAAAAAGAGTAAAGATAATAAAGTATATAAAGAAAACCCTAATTGAGAATAAAGAAAATAAAGAATAAAGATAATTAAGTATAAGAAGAAAACCCTAATCGGGAATAAAAAGAGTAAAGATATTTAAGTAGAAGAAGAAAACCCTAATGATATAAATAGAAATAGTGGGGAAGAGGAAGGAGCAGCCACTCTTTATGATTCTCCGGAGAAAGATGCAGAGCTTGATGATGGAGAGCTTGATGATGTTCTTAGAACAATGCCCAACTGGCAAAAAGAGTGGTTTTATAGATGCATTATTTCTCCTAACATTCAAGGCCTAGAAAAGAATGAATGCAAAGAATACATGAAGGACTGCGAGAACAACTCCTCCTCTGCAGTTTGAAGGTAAGTTATTGAGAAGAAATTGGTCTGTAGAACGTGTAAGATACAAGTAAAACGTGTTCAGGAAATACAGAAAAGAAACAAAAATTGTTCCACCCTGTAACTGGAAAGGCCGCCCTAGATGACCGTTTGGCCACTTCATTTACACCAACTAGCCAGGGCAGGCTTCATGCTTCATGCTCCAGAACAAAATGATAATCTTCTTTCAAAACATAACGGATTAGTGTCAACAGTGTTGCTTGCAGAGATGGTTGTTCAAATGTCAGATGAAAGCACAGAAAATACTGCTCCCAAGCCTTCAGAAAAAGGTTTCGGACCCAGCGAATGGCAGGTTACCAAACAGAGTATGGCGCCATCGGTAAGTGATCAGGCCGGATGCCATGGCTATTTGAATTCTTTTCTTTTCTTTTTCCCGAGTGGTTTCGTAAAGGATGGATAACGGAGATAAGATACCGAGAATCGAGAATCTGGTGCGACAGCAGGGTCAAAGGCTAAGGTGTATTTTTAGCGTTCAATACGGCGTACGCTTGAGCTGCTCTGTAAAGAAACTTAGGTCATAATGGATAAATTATGTCTCCTTTTTATTTACACCAATAAAATGGTTGTTTACTGTAGTATTATGTCCAAAAATCTACTGGCTATCGATTCCCGTCTCTGCGGGAAGTTACAGTGTACCTATATTCTGGTGAGAAACCAAAGCAGAAGTTTAGGTGGCTGGGAAGCCAAAAATATGAAGCATCTGCTGCTCCACTGTCAACAAATTCATTGATTTGCAAGACTCCTGATTTAAATTCTAGTCCCCGAAGAGTGCCGGAATTGGAATATGTGAATTCTCTTACCAAATCAAAACAACAACGTCCTGCTTCAGGTGAACGTTGGATCTGTCCTTATCAATGTGACATATTCTTCTGTTTTCTGCTTCAGCTTATGGCTTGCTACTTCTTACATGTGTAGATGCTGCGTGCCAATATATATTAGTATTTAGGATTATCTCGAGAAGATGTTCATGTTTAAAAAAAGATGCTTGTTTAAGAGTTCTGAAACTAGGCTGAAAATTGAGCACTTTGCATGGAGAGATTTTGAATTTAGTCCACCGACTGGATTTTGGTTATTAATAAAAGCAGTGCAATTCAATTCAAGACTGAGAAATATGAAGTATACGAGCTTTTGGGTGAATTTTGTTCTTCTATATTGACATTAGGTTTCTGGGACGACTCTTCACATTTCGGTTTGAGCAGCAAAATTATAATTAATCCTCTTGACTATAGCAAGGAATTGCCTAATACTTGTAAAGAGACTTTCAAAATAATAATGCAGTCGGGCAATTCTTAATTTAGACGCAGAAAGCTCTCACATGGCAGGGATCAATAATCTCCAATTCACGATGAGGAGTCGTCGAGAATTGACTGAAGCACAAGGACCTGAAACGGATGAGATGAGATGAGATGTGATGTTTCGATGGGTTTCTTTTGATTATGCACAGCCTTAGCTTTGGAAGACCCGGGGACAATGGAGTTGTCTATGATGCGACTTTTTGGAGATTCCGGTGACGGAATCCGCGGAAGAAATTGCAGTTAAAATGGTTTTTGTTGCAGTTAAAATGGTTTTTTAACTGCATATTTGGATTCAGCACCCTGGAAAACCCCTAGGACGCTTTAATTGTACAGAAACTAGCTAACAAACTTGTGATTGAGTAATTTACTGCCGGATTTTGGCCGGAAAGAGCCACCAAAAAGACTTTCAAAAAGTCGCTTTAAAGACAACTGCGGGGACAATTAATAACGAGCCACAAAGTCCGTGGACATAGAATCTATTGATTTTTCATAGTCTTCCTAACTGATAATTACTTACTTCTAATGATATTTATTCAGTTGTATTTATATATTCATTAAACAATTACGTAAAAGATCTTTTTAATAGTAGAACAGTAGAATCATAAAAAGATAGCAGAACAGTAGAATCATAATTGATTTATCATAAGAAAAATTATTTGGGAAAAATCCAACCATCTTCTATTTGGAAAAACCCAACAATCTTTTTCTGTAGAGAAATTATTAATTCAACATAAATACATCTAAATCAAACAAAAATCAAACTTACAGCGCTGGTCACAAGATGATCGGCTGCTTAACAAATTCGACTTCTTCTTCTCTCAGGAAAGACTCGGTTTTGTTGCCCAGGGAAGCTCATAAACTCTGCCACAAATTCGTTCTTTTATTTGCCTCAGACTTATCTTCTTTTCTTGCCTCATATTTGACTTTTTCTCAGCCTCAGATGGGACTTCTTCTTTGCCTCAGATTTGACTTCTTGTTTTGTACAATTACACAGAAGATCTTCAACCGTAGAAATAATAGAATCATAAAGAGACAGCCCAACAAAAACACAAGATTTTTACGGGGAAAACTCAAGTCAACCGAGATACATGTAAACAATAGTCAAACTGATAGCCCTGGTCACCTGGTCAAACTGCCTACTAGACAAGACAACCTGTCGCTCAACAAATTCAGCCTTCTTCTTCTCTCAGGAAAGACTCGGTTCGTTGTTGTGTGCAAATTTGTAAATTCTTGTGTATGTCATGGAAATGTTGGTTACTTTCTGATGTTGTAGCTGGAGATGCCTTTTAGACATCTATGCCAAATGTAACTAGACAGTGTTTGGGCTGTCATGAATGCAATGATTTTAGGATATGCAATGAATGGATTTGAAAAGTAGTCTCTTAGGATATGCAATGAATGGATTTGAAAACTAGGATCTCATTCGCTTGAAGAGATATTACATCATATTGGACAATACTAAATTTGTGTGTATCTTGTCTTCTTATATCCATGTAAGCTTGATGAAAAGTGTTTCAAAATACTTTCATTGCATGAGTCTGGATTATCACATAGAACCACAACTGGAGCACCATGTGTGCATGGTTGATCTTCTTCACCATTCTGGGCTCCTGAATCATCTTCTTTAAAGCTGAATGGATCTCCTATGATATAGGTTCTGGAGAGTAAGCCGTCGAGGCCCTTCCTATAAACGTGTTGAGGATTAAAGCCATTGGAGTGGATTAAACTTCAAAGGACAAAACTCTCAGAACCAGCAGGCCCTTACAGTGTTTGCAAATTTGCCTGAATATAATGCTGTTTCCTAGAATGCATTAGTTGCTAGATATTTGCTGAATGGGTATCCCAGATATTTGTAAAGGTCTTTCAGGAAATGGCAGAACAGGATGTTGTCTCATGGAAAGCAATGATTGTGGGATATGTGTAGAGTTAGAAGTCTCATAGATGTAGAGCAACAAGAAGCTTGGACAGTGTTTGCAAATTTGCCTGAATATAATGCTGTTTCCTAGAATGCATTGGTTGCTAGATATTTGCTGAATGGGTATCCCAGATATTTGTAAAGGTCTTTCAGGAAATGGCAGAACAGGATGTTGTCTCATGGAAAGCAATGATTGTGGGATATGTGTAAAGTTGGAAGTCTCAGAGATGTAATTGACAGACATGGAGCCATATGTGGACAGATTTTCATGTTTGCTTCTTGCATGTGTTAATTTGGTTGCTTAGAGACATGGAAAGCTTGCCACACATGTATAATTAGATATGGATTTCAATCTAATGATTTTGTGGTTGCTTTCTTTATAATGTAACCCATAAATCTTTAAAAGTACTTTTTTCTCTGCAATGTCTGTATGAAGTACACCTCTGCATCTGCGGATCATTATGCATGGGACTTCGTCTCTTCTGTTTGTCGGCAAAAAAAAATAACGCGACCAAATTATTTCCGGTGACTGCTCCATGACCATACAATACCGACGAGAACGCGGCTCATGGCCATAGCATACATGATACAGTACAATATACGCATTAATGACAGGCTAATTTGAAATTTGATTTTGAATTTATTTACCCGCTCATTAGATGTTCGAATTTGAATTTTCCTTTCCTGACACTGGAACTTTCCAATCATACCCCCGTTCGGCATTCCGAATGGCGCAGGAATGGAAGTGGACATTAGTCCCACCGGTTCGTTTTCTGAATCTTGAGTTTAAGTCAATGGTGGATTTTGGGAATGGAATATTTTAAAATTAGTATACTGTGTATTATTTTCGAATCCATGGCCTTGCCTTGATCAAGACCATATGCCCATTTCTTAATATATATAAATTCTTTAAAACTTTTGATTTCGTAATATTATTATTCAACTGTGTTTTGTTTTGCAGTAAAAAAACTCAGAAGTGAGCGAAGCGAAAAGGAAGCTGCGCGTTGGCAACTCAGAGGGAGGACCTTTAAAATCGCAAGCAAAGCCAATAACTCGACCTGTGGACGATTCCGGCACGCATTCTTTGCCCGCCCCCAGACTGAAGAAGCACCGCATCGCCGGGGATTCGGATGGTCCACGGAAATCTGTGCCAAAACATAATAATTTAAATGTATACCGTGAACTATTGCGCGCTTTTCATTCGGATATGTGCATGTTAACGTATTATTCTATAATGCGATTTTTTGAAAGTTTTTCTGGCGGATTTTTTCGGTCAAAATCCGGCAGTAATTTATTGGAATACCAAGTTTAATAGCTAGTTTCTGCACAACCAATGGCTCCCAAGGGTTTTCCAGGGTGCTGAATCCCATTTTAACTGCTAAAAATCGAGATTTAACCTCATTTCTTCCACCAAATTCCGTCACCAAAATCTCCAAAAAATCTCATTATAAACAACTCCCATGTTAACCGCAAAACGGCTCGAAATTCTTCGTGCCGTTGGATTTGAACTCGGTATCACTGAATCTGATCATGTAGTCGCTATCCAAGAGATAGTCCTCTTCGCTTCCGGTTCTGGTTCTGCAGCTTAATGGTTGTAATGTTATTGCAATATTAAATAATTAATATTTGTTTAACATTATTTTTAGAATTCTGTATATTATTTTTAACCAATAAAATATTTGAGTATTTTAATTTTTTAATTTCATCTATTTAATCTTAAATTATATGACTATGGTAAATAAATTTTGAAATATGTTTTTAAAATTTTGAATATGTATATTTTTTCTAATTTAAAATTTTTTATATGGATGATTAATTGTTTAGAATAAAAAGATTATGTGGTATATCATTAAATCTGCGCTACTGTAAATGTAAAATAAGCATTTCAACCACTATTTCAATTATAAAAAGTTATAATTTTTAATAATTTTTTTATGAAATGTAAATCTAAAATACTAGAAATATGTGATGTAAATGTAAAATATTAAAAAAATTAGAGTATTCAAACATATAGAGATCTCTTTTATTGGTTCACACTTCATTTCATAAATTCACTTTAACAATTTCCAAACTTTATCTTTAATAAATATTTTCAATAAAATTATGCTCTAAACAGCATATATTTTAAATACATTAAAATGTATAAAATAATAATTCTATTAGTATATTAAATCATTTCAACAACTTTTAATTGACCGAATTTCAAAGTTTTTTATTTCTTAAATGCCCCATATACCCCATAAATGATCTGTGTTCTTGCTTTATGAGCATAGTTACCAAGGGCTTGTTGCAAGACAACTACTATGACATATATGCTATACATGAATACAAATCCATCAATGCCAATTTTGCCTAAAAATACTCACTTCAAGAAGTTGATATTGTTGGACAGAAGATCACACTAAGAGGGGGGGCATGAATAAGTTTGTGAGATATTTTACCATTTCACAACTTTTCATTAATGAATAATTTTATAGAAGTGAATCATAACCATTTGTAGCATATCAATAAATAGAATAATTCATCAAGAATCCATCGCATCAACACAAGGAGACATAAGCTTTTATGTGGAAACCCATATGGGAGAAAACCACAAACTCTTCTTCTTCTTCTTTTTCAATTAATTACATAGATTTGTAAGCAAGGACCTACTACAGGCACCCACCCCAAAGACATGCAAGTTGATAATAGTGGTAGGCTATAACTTGATTGAAGCACAAACCTCAAATATGAGAAAGCTTTGCTTTGCTCTAGGCTTCAACCTAATTGAGGCATCAACCTTAATGAAGGCACCCACCTCTTTCTTCAATTTCTTATGGGTCACCTATTTTCAAAATCTTTCAAACTGGATCCAATTTCTCTTTAACTAATATAAATATTCAAATAAAATCAAACTATTGTTGTCATACTATGGCCAACACCCTGTCATACCCTATCCAAACTTTGTTCCAACCTACTCATCAGCGTGGTAACATAAAATTTATTTCAGCACATTTTTTTGCCATATACTCATCATCTACTATAATCACCTCATAAGCTCCCAACACATATAACTGGGATTCCAATCATCAAATATACATCATATTGACTCTTCATACCTCTAATAGTTTTCACCACTAGTCGAAAATCAAATTGGACTCAAAATGACCCAAAAAAAACATATGAAACTAGATAAAAGCCATACAAAAATTCACTGTTCTACAAAATGGACAATTTTAGGCACGTTGTACAAAAATGTACTTTACTAGTTTGACAAATTGTAGAGTACCTATGTACCAAAATCCCTTCTATAATTTTTTTTTTTTAACTGAGACAACCCAAACTTAGCTCAATGTGGTAACATGATTGATCTATTTGATTGAATCATGGATACATCCAAGAGTTGCACACTTTTTAACATATTGGATTTTTGGGGGTTTTGCCCTATAGTTTTGGACTCTTAATTAATGTTGATTTTCAAATGGCCATAACTTCTTATCCAGGAAGAAGTTTTCAGAGTGGGATAGACCATTGGAAAGATCTTGATGAGGCCTACATAACCATATTATTTATAGGATCATCATTGCATTATAACCTTATCAAAAAATAAATAATTTTGAGATTCCTTTGACATCACCTGATCGGGGTATGCAATATATCCAGCTATCATATTGTTTTCTTCGACCCATGAACGATATTGTTGTTGTTTTGGACATGCCCTTTGACATCAATGACATTTGTTGTCATCAATGAAAACACTATGTGCAATATATGCAATGGTGGATTGATAGAGGACCCTTATAATGCTATATACTATTGTAGATTTGTATCTTAACCTTGTTGGGTTAGTAACTCTGGGTGGCACCAACCACAATCGACCATCATATGAACTAATTGTTCATATTGACAAAATTGGCACTATATATCCACTTCTGCCAAAAAATAAGCCTACTACATCATGATAAAAAAATTTGTTAGCCTTGGATGTTAGAAGATCATATAGATATTATCTAGAAAATTGTGCGACATATTGCTCAATACCTATTCCACTTTACATTTCCTATATTTGATTATATTGTATTGAACTTTGTTTCCTCATGCTTAGGTTAGCTTCACATTCTCACTTTTTTCATTATATTTTTATAAGAGTCACTTAAGCACTACCACATTGTATTGACATTAGTGTATAATCATCTTATGTTATCTTATTTATCTATGCTTTGCATCTTATCTTATAATATTATATATCTTTAATTTGTACCTTATCTGTCTATATTTTGTATCTTTTTTGTTTATCCATTCCTTACCCTTTCCAGATTAGGCAAGCTAATCTATTATAGAAAATATTATTGTTTTTCCACATTTTCTAATGGATGTGAATAATGTGATATTCAATGGATAAGATTAAAAGGAAATGAACCAATAATTAACTTGTAGCTTGACACTTGGTACACCTTAGTAGGCATAATTAATTCCCAATGCACCAAACCCACCCATGAGATAAATAATTTGTTGATGTGATAGTGCCACATGGGTTCCATGTGTCAAACCAAAGTGGCATGCCATGGAGCATTAGTGGGTTGCAACGGGGTGCCACGTGTCTCTAGTAGTTTGTTTAATATGAGCCAAAATGTCGATGAAGATTAGAAGTAGTAAGAAATATGATGAACATAGGGGAACCAACGATTATATAATAATCTTTGATGGTACGAATGCTTTTATTTGTATCGTTGAAACTAGCCACTTGTATCTTATCCAATTGATGAGAATATTATGTATTCAATGAACATGACTAAAAGGTAGTAAACCAATTGTTGCCTTACTGATTTCTATCTATCACACCTTAGCAGGCATAATTAAGCCTTAGGGTGCCAAACCTACCCATGAGATGAATACTTTGTTGATGTGTGTGTCATGTATTAGACCTACCCATGAGATGAATACTTTGTTGATGTGTGTGTCATGTATTAGACCATGATTGTAGAGAATGAAGCACTGATGAGTTGTGATGGGGTGTCAAGTGTCCCTAACATTTCATCAAATATGAGTTAGAAATTCTATAAAGATTAGATGTAGTCAGAAATATAATGAACATTGGGGCACCAAGGATAAAAAATAAAAAATAAAAATGATAATTATTTGCAATTTTTGAAGTATGGTCGATTTTATCCACATTGTCAAAATTAATTAGATTTATACACCATATCTAGTAGCATGTAGTGCCAATTCAGTGTACACATTTAGTGTCATGATTGGAGCATGGTTAAGAGAGCTGGATGTAACAAGTAATTACCAATACTTTGAGCTCCATATATGACTTCTAGTCCTTTCAAATGCATTATAATTAGTAAATCCCAATTATAGCTGCAATTGTGTATGGAAATAATCTATAAAAGTAAATAAATAAAATTCACTCATGTGCATATTTGTAGTGCTATAGTTGAAACCATGGGAGAAAACATCAATAAAAGTGAGCTAGAGAATACCACTACTTTGATGACCAATCCTAAGGTGATGGTTGTGTTTTCTATGGCTAGATGGCTCCGATTTATCCAATGATTTTAAGGACAAGGCCTTCATGTAACTCTTTAGTTCGCTAAATCTTTTAATGGTGTGGAAATTGAAATTCATTGTCTCAATATCAATATTATAGAATTCTCATTTTCCAAGGCAATATAGTTCCTAGGTATGGAGAAAGATGGTCCAAATATTTTAATATTTCCTATGATAGTTGGGTTCAATTTCTCAAAACCACAGTTCAAACTAGAGATCTTCAAAGGGGAATTCTTAGGAGTTAGTTAGATGCTCCTTCACACGATGTTGTCTTTCAATTCTAAAAGTTCATTACTTGTGAAGGATAGCACAACATGGTTTATCATTATCACATTGGGCTGATGTTGCATTTAAATAATTGAAAACTTCTTAATTTTCCATTTTATTTATGGAAAAGTCTCATCAATATGGTTACTTTGACCCAAAGTACATAGGAACCTAAGACAATATTATGCCATCTTGGGCTCATAAAGATGATTCCCATTAGTTGGTTGAGGGAAAAGGGTTGGGACTAATTCCTTCATGTTTAGTAGGATATTGAGTAGAAAACCCTAAGGTAGGGTTCTATCCTCTATTGGACAAGGTTTCAAAGGGCATAACTAGAGTGGAACCTTAGTTCAAACACATGAACTTGGTCTCAAAAGAGGAGAGATGAATCTTATATTATTATTGAAATGAGGGAGAAAGAACACCTAAGGTTACATACTAATGATTACAAGCGAAAATTACCTCCTCGTGAACCTATTGAATACGATTTTAGTCAATCCCAAGGCACAAAAATGTCAATATCAAATTTTGAGAACGATGGGATGGAGGAAACTACTCAGCTTGCAAAATCCAAACATGCCTTATCCTCTAAGGGAAGAGAACATGTATTGTTCAACAAAAAGTAAAACCTTGAGTATAGAGGTAAGCAACACATCTTTGTCTTGAGTAAATTGTAGTCATATAAAATGCCTCCCTACTTAAAATTGCATAAAATCATGCCAAATTAAAAATAGAAATTTGATGCTTATAAACTAGCTTGTTAAATTTATAAAACAAATCTCTAATATAATTTTAATGCACCTCCAAACTCCCTCTAAATGTAGAGGAATATAAATGACCAAGTACCTAAGAGAGTACATTTTCACACAACAATATAGTAATCTTTGACAAATAATATGTACTTGGTAAAAATTAATGTTGTAAAAATATAAAACTAAATCATTTACATATTTATCTCAAATTTCAACATAAATTTAATAATTTTAAAATTAACCAATAATGAAAATTTTTTATTTTGAAATTATATAATTAATAATTTTTTATAGAAATAAATAAAAAAAAATAAATTATATAATCCAATTTACTTAAATTCTACCATATATTTTTTAAAATTATACAATGTAATAGTATTATAATGCCTAGAAACTTTAAGTCAGAGAAGAAGAAATTATCATTAAAAATTAAGCTAAAATATTTTTTCATAAAAGTTCCTTTTGCAGTTCTGACATATTATTATTATTATTATTATTATTATTATTATTATTATTATCCAATTTTAATATCAGTACCAAATTAGGGACCCACCTCCACTTGATTGGCATTCATACTTTACCCTTCTGTGACTTCCTAAAAAAACATGTTCTTAACCATTAAAATCACTCAAACTGTATATTAAACCCACTAAAACTGTACATTACTATAATATTAAAAAAATAAATAAATAAATATTTTAAAAAAATTTTATCAATAATAATAATAAAATAACTAATTTTATAAAACCACATTCTATATAAACAATTTACCTATATATCCTTTCTCACAAATTCAAACGCCCAAGCTTTAATTAAAAACTAAAATATTCTTTCAAACAATGAAACTTACCATCTTAGGGAATAGTGTGTAAACCTACATTAGTGTGTAAACTTATTTTATTCTTGGGACATGTACTTTTGGAGCACTTTTCAAAGGACACAGAGAATTTATGTGCACATGGCATATTTATGTATTATTATTTAATATTACTGTATATTATTGTATATTTTGAAGGCCTTTCGAAATATTACTGTATATTACTGTATTTATGTATTATTATTTAATATTACTGTATATTTTGAAGGCCTTTCGAAATGATTTAATATTACTGTATATTTTGAAGGCCTTTCGAAATGTAAAAGAAACTTATTTAATTCTTGGGATGTGTACATTTGGAGCTCTTTTCAAAGGATCTTTAATTTTTATGCTCATAAAGCAAGAACACAGATCATTTATGGGGTATATGGGGCATTTAAGAAATAAAAAACTTTGAAATTCGGTCAATTAAAAGCTGTTGAAATGATTTAATATAACAATAGAATAATTATTTTATACATTTTAATGTATTTAAGATATATGTAGTTTAGAGCATAATTTTATTGAAAATATTTATTAAAGATAAAGTTTGGAAATTGTTAAAGTGAATTTATGAAATGAAAAACTACAAGTGTGAACGAATAAAAGAAATCTCTATATGTTTGAATACTCTAACTTTTTTAATATTTTACATTTACATCACATATTTCTAGTATTTTAGATTTACATTTCATAAAAAAATTATTAAAAATTATAACTTTTTATAATTGAAATAGTGGTTGAAATGCTTATTTTACAGTAGCCCAGATTTAATGATATACCACATAATTCTTTTATTCTAAACAATTAATCATACATATAAAAAAATGTTAAATTCTAAAAAATATACATATTCAAAAATTTAAAAAACATATTTCAAAATTTATTTACCATAATCATATAAATATAATTTGAGATTAAATAGATGAAATTAAAAAATTAAAATACGCAAATATTTTATTGGTTAAAAATAATATACAGAATTCTAAAAATAATGTTAAATAAATATTAATTATTTAATATTGCAATAACATTACAACCATTAAGCTACACAACCAAAACCAGAACCAGAAGCGGAAGCGGAGAGGACTATCTCTTGGATAGCGACTACATGATCAGATTCAGTGATACCCAGTTCAAGTCCAACGGCACGACGAATATCGAGCCGCTTTGCGGTTAACATGCACCTATCCGAATGAAAAGCGTGCAAGAGTTCAAGAGTTCACAGTATCTGTGGACCATCCAAATCCCCGGCGATGCGGTGCTTCTTCAGTCTGGGGGCGGGCAAAGAATGCGTGCCGGAATTGTCCACAGCTCGAGTTATTGGCTTTGCTTGCGATTTTAAAGGTCCTCCCTCTGAGTTGCCAACGCGCAGCTTCCTTTTCGCTTCGCTCACTTCTGAGTTTTTTTCCTACAAAACAAAACACAGTTGAATAATAATATTACAAAATCAAAAGTTTTAAAGAATTTATATATATTAAGGAAGGGGCATATGGTCTTGATCAAGGCAAGACCATGGATTCGAAAATAATATGATAATTCACAGTATACTAATTTTAAAATATTCCATTCCCAAAATCCACCATTGCAACTTCAACTTTACTTTTCTATGACCAACGATTCTAGCCTTCCTATCATCCCCTAAGAAGACATCACCACCATCATATTTCTCATACTAGCAAAACCACTCTCTATGGGGAGTGAAGTGAAAGGATGCACCTGAGTCAATCAACCATGCCTCATGATCTACATGTGAACTTGAAGAATCCAAGTACACATCCCCACTTTCATCTGAGGTGGTTTTCACCTTTGCAAAAGGAGCATCATTAGATCCATTTCCTTTGTTAGGAGCTTTAGATTTGCAATCCATTTTGTAGTTCCCTTCGTTTCCGCATTTCAAGCAACACCACCTTTAAAAGTTTTCCTGGAGATTTAGATCTCCCACTTGATGACTTATTTTTGTTTTTGTTCTAGGACCATTCTCATACAAACAAGGCATCACCATTCTGGCTATCCATATTTTTCCATCTCATCTCCTCCGTCAGCAAGGATGAGACTATTTTATCAAACTGCAAGGCAGTTGCATTGCTACCTATTGCAATAACCAGACTATCCCATGAATCTAGTAGAGAACACAACAAACTAATGCACTTATCTTCATCTGAAATTTTGATATCAACAGACAATAACTGACTTACCACAGTATTAAATGCATTCAAATGCTTTGTCACCGAGTCTCCATCTTTCATCCTCAGGTTATACAACCTTTTCCATAGGAACAGTATATTCACCAGAGACTTAGATTGGTACAAAGTCCCTAACTTATTCCACAAAGCCTTCGTCGTAGCTTCCCCTGATACATTCAGCGATATTGAATCTGAGACACACAATCGTATTGTGCTCTTTGCCTTCCGATCCAATTTCTTCCATTCTTGATCAGAAAATCTCGTTGGTTTAGTACCCGGATCTACCACGATCCACTGATCTTTATCCACCAACAAATCCTCCATCTTGATTTTCCACAACTCAAAACTCTAACCATTAAATTTCTCGATCTCTATCTTGCCACTTCTCGTCATCTTCTTTCACCACCAGAATCGATCCTACGGATCTCCCACTAAACAGGGTCTACCACAGGCCCAAGTGAAACCCCTCAGCAACAAAGGCATCCCCTTGAAGCCAAAACAACTCTGTTTCTAAATGTAGGTATTAACCCCGTACAAAAATTACCTGCATACGAATTCTAAAACACATAAAATAAACAATGTGAGAGCATAACACATAAAACACATATACACAGAGATTTTCCCCTGGATCCCAAAAACCGGGACTACTATAGCTTGATTTTTCATTATTTTCCTTTCAATGTTACAATACATATTTATACATGTTGAAGCATCCAATACCATGGACCAAAAACCATTGCGTCCAAAACCATGGACTGAAAACCATCGCGTCTAAAACCATGTGCGAAAATCATGCACAAAACCATAGGTGGGTCCGCCCAACCCAAAATAGGGTCCAAAACCAAAATTTTCCAGGGAATTGCCTCGGATCCCATAGAGTGGGGTTACTTGCATGCCTCAAACCCCCTATGACCTCCCCCACTACACAATTGATACAACGAATGGGCG
Organism: Pinus taeda; assembly: GCA_000404065.3. NCBI lineage: Eukaryota > Viridiplantae > Streptophyta > Pinopsida > Pinales > Pinaceae > Pinus > Pinus taeda. Next base: position 22,780 of record APFE030259149.1, read on the forward strand.
GCTCCGCCCCCCTTCTAAAACCCCGCTTAACTAGGTGGGCTAGTCGTGGAAAGAATATAACACAACGCAACAATATCCACCTGGATCATTCCTCCCCCCTTAGGAAGAAATGGTCCCCCTTGCGTTGAGTTCCTCTTAGAGATGAGGAAACTTATGCTAAACTTGGTCTCTGGTGTGCCACTTGCTCTAGTGAAGGAGTTGGCCAACTTTGACAACTCGATATAGTTGGATCCTTTACTGTCAAGTGTTATTGATTTGTGTGTCCATGATCCGATCAGTTGTGGCTTGTTCCATGCAATCTGGATTTAATTTTGTAAATCTGAGTTGTTCTGCAATGTCTAATGTGTCTAGCAATGGTGGGAAGTATGGTTGAAGGCGGTCCACATTGAGCACTGGGTGCAGGCCAAGGAATGGGGGAATGCTAAGCTCAAATGCATTATATCCCACGGCCTTGGTAATGGTGTAAGGACCATATCAGAGTGGTCTAAGTTTCAGATAGGCTCTGGTAAGGCATTCCTTCTACAAATGAGTCCAGACTTTGTCGCCCACCTGAAACTTGTGTGGCACCCGATGTTGATCATGTCGTTGCTTGTACTTGGCATTTTATTTTTCCATAATGTCGTGGACCTAATAGCGGATATGTTGGATGTGCTCAATGAAGTTGTCTGCCTTATTGACTTCAGACTGGACATGAGCTTAATCTTCCTGAGTAGATGTAAATGATATGGCGACATCAATGGGACATAGTGGCTGGAATCCCAAGCCTACCTAAAAAGGGTTGTGGCCAGTCGAGCTCTAGAGAGCCTGGTTATAGTTGTGTTGGACATAGGGGAGTCTCTTATCCCATGTGTGTGTATGCTTTGAGTTGTACATGCATAGAATGTGTATGATCAACCTATTGACGACCTCTTTCTGGCCATTAGTTTGGGGATGAAAATCTATGGACTTAGCGATCTTGGTGTCCAGCATCGACCAAAGACTAGACCAAAATGTACTGAGAAACTTGTTGCCCCGATATGAGATGATAGACTGTGGGATCCCAAAGTGTACCCACACTCGTTCAAAGAAGAGTTTAGCAATTGCTTCAACTGTGATATTCTTCTCACAGGCCGCCATAATGGCCATCTTTGAGAATCTGTCAACAACCACAAAAACACACTGGTTCCCATGCTTAGTAGAACAAAGTCCCAACATGTAATCCATGGAAATGGATTCCCAAGGTTGACTAGGGGTAGGTAGCGGAGTATAGAGGCCTTGATTCTTGATGGTCGGTTTGGCAATGACACAGGCAATGCAAGATCTGATGTACTTCATGACATCATGTCGAATATTTGGCCAATAGAAATACTTCTACAGTACTTCCACCATTTTCTCGACACCGAAATTCCCAGCGGCCTGACTGTAGTGCGCTTCCTAAATCATCTTGGAACTCTCGCTTAAAGGAAAACAAAAGTGTCCCAGGTGGAATAACACGACATCCTGGAGGTGAAAATGACCCTCCAAGAGCGTCTGGTATGTGTGGCTGAATTTTGGGTTGCTTTTGTAGAGAAGTGGCCAATCAAAAGTCTCGTGGCGATAAGAGTTGAGCACGGTGGTTAACGCCATGATCGGTGGTCAGCTGAGGTAGTCTACAACATTATTGGCATTTCCCTTCTCATACTTGATATTCAAACGGAACAGTTGCAGGTATGTGTTCCACTTCTTATGGTGATCATTCTACAACTTCCCTTGCATCTATATGAACTGCAGGGGTCGGTGGTCTGTGTGGATGATCGTTTCCTTCCCCAAAATGCAATGCTTCCATTGTCGGCATGCCTGCACAATGAAATACTTCTATTTGTCATAAGTGGGATACTTCCGGACTGTGTGTGAAAGTGTCTCATTGTGATACGCCATTGGATGCCCCTATTGAGTAAGGACTGCCCTAGTAGTATAGTCAGAGGCATCTGTCTTGATCTAAAATGGTTGTTGCAAGTCTGGTAATGTGAGCACTGATGCAGAGAAAAGGCGATTTCAACTCTGCGACTACCTTTTGTTGAGATTCAAACCAAAATAAATTTTCTTTCACTCCTCCCTTGGTGACTTGACTCAAGGGCCAAGTGATATGAGAGAATCCCAACATGAACCTGTAGTAAAAATTGGCAAGACCCAGAAAGCAACGAAGCCCTGTCAAAGTGGTTGGGGCTGGCCAATCCTGAATGAATTGGATCTTGGCTAGATCCACATGCACCCCTCGTTCATCAATAATGTATCCTAGATACTGAACCTGGGTCATGCCAAAAGTTCATTTCTCCAAATTGGCACATAGCTTGTGTTGTCGTAGTGTTTGGAGAACCTATCGAATGTGGTGGAGGTTCTCTTACCAATTATGGCTGAAGATCAGGGTGTCATCCAAGTATACCACTAGAAATGAGTTGGTGAATGGCCGCAAGATGTCATCCATCAGCCTCATGAAGGTTGCAGGAGCATTCGTCAACCTGAAAGACATAACCAACCATACGAAAAGGTCCTCCTTGGCTTTGAAGGCAATCTTCCACACATTGGAGGGTTCGATTGATACCGGGTGATATTCGGACTTCAAGTCAATCTTGCTGAAATATTTTCCCCCTTGAGTTGATCCAAAAGGTCATCAATCCATGGGATCGAGTAACTATTCCGGAAAGTGATCTTGTTCAATGCCCGATAGCTAATACAAAGTCTCCAAGTTCCATCCTTCTTCTGTACTAACACGATCGGGCTACCATAGGGCGATGAACTCGGCTGGATGTGACCTTTTCTGCAGCAACTCCTGAATTTTCCTCTTGATTTCGTCGTTCTCCAGAATAGGGTGTCGATAGATTGTTCCATTGGGCAATGGCGCACCTGGGGTCAACTCGATGGAGTGCTTGACCTGGTAGTGCAGAGGCACCCTTGCGGGGGAGGTAAATATGTCCTCGTACTCCTCCACGACCTTGTCCATCTATTGTTGTGGTGTGAAGGGGCCCTGTCTAGAGGTCGTGGCTACCATCTTCTTCTTTACTTGAGGATGTATCATTAGGAAAACAAATTTCCTGGTTTTGGAAATGAGTTTACTGCATTGTTTTGCAATAACCAAAGAGATGGTGGTAGGCAGTGCTACCTTCGGTATCTTGTACAAATTATTTCCCAAAGTAACAATAACAACACGGGGCCTTAAATAATACACATCATGTCACTTCCACAAGTATGGTTGGCCTAATAATACATCACAAACATCAAAGGGAGAAACGTCACATAATACCTCATTTGTGAAGAGCTTGATGCTGTATGGAAGGCAACACTGCTAGCTTACGCAAAGATCTCGTCCTTGGTGAAGCCACCCGATGGTGTAAGATTGTAGGTGTTTTATGGTTGGTAAGCTCAGCCATTTCACAACCTCTACCGAAATGACGTTCTTTTGGTTCTCGCTGTCGACAATGAACTGTAGAGGGGAACCCTTTACCCATATCTGGGAGTCGAAAATGCGCTCCTCCTCCTCTAGATCTTCGGGTTCCTCCTTCTGGATCTTCGTGGTGGCAATGGTGGCATTGGGATCCACATCGATAATCTGCTCCCTTTATCATTCCCCTTGTCATGTTCTATCTCAAAGTCAGAGTCAGAACATGCATATGATTTCAAAGCCTTCAGCTTGGACAACAGTAACTGCTTGGACCGACACTCACTTGTCTTGTGAGTGGAGCTCTTATGGAACTCACACCACTTTCCCTTGTCCTTATTCGGCTTCATGGTGTTGTTCTTTCCTTGCGGCTTTGACGGGTTGTCTTGGGCTGCCCAGCCTTGGCTTTGTCCTTTCTTCTACAGTTTTGGGCACCTTTCCTTTGCTTTAAATTCGCAAATCCAAAGTCTCGCTTTTTATGTTTAAACTTCTGCTCGATCTTGATGACATATCGGTATGTCTTTCTGAGTGAGTAGATGTCCAAGAACTCCATCTCATATTGGATATACCTATATAGGCAGCCATGGTACTTGAGTACCAAATGTTTCTCAGAATCCTTGATACCCAACTTTGTGTGAAGGGTATGAAAAACATTGGTAAACTCTGGCACATCTTGGTTCCTTCCTTGCTGCAACGTTGTCCAACTTATGTACTTATCCTCATAGATCCCAAGTGGGTAGTATTGCTCCTTGATGGCATCCCAAAATGAGTTCCTAGTGGGTGCAGCTGAAAACAGTGTGGTTTTACTTTCATCCTTATGCTCACAGTAGGTTTCCCACCAGTTCTTAATGTGGGGGGCGGCTTTGAGAAGAGAAAATGTAATATTTTCTCGGCTGGAAAAATCATGAACAAAAAAATATCATTCTAGCATATTTAACCATTTATCTATGACATCTTCATCTATTTGGCCCTCAAATATGGGAATTTCAAAGTTTACTTGTACCTTAAAAGGAGTGGAGCCTCTATAGTGGCTACTGAATGTGGATGCATCGCCGGTGGGAAACTGTTGAAGGATCTGGATAAAGTTATCCATCATCGTGTTCCTTTGTTTCTCGAGGGCCTCCTCGAGCAATATTTTGATAGATATCCTACTCCTCGTCTTTATTTTCTTCCCCCATGGATGGCCGTCGGGGTTTGCGAGGCTAATATTGCAAATGTTCAACCAGATCGAGCCCTAACTCCTCATATCCCGACCTCATTGGGGACATGCAAATAAAAATAGAGAAAGAGCGGACTGCTCTTATACCACTGATATAGAGTTAAACAAGAACATAACAAATTACAAATATAACCATAAATACAAAGATGCAGTAGAAATAACACTTCATTTCATTAATATCCAATACTGAAATATGCTTATAAACAGAATGGAAATAAGATTAGCTCAGGCGATGGTAGCTTATCTCTAAGAAGAGATGTAGTACATGCCTTTGAACTGTGTTATAATGAGGCTCAAAGGCCTATTTATTATTGAGAAACAATGGAAAACCCTAAACATCCAAAAACCTAACCCTAGGAAATGAAGCGCCAAACTATGGGCCCCGTTTGGGTAAATTGGTACATCAACTTCCTGAGGTCGTAACTTTAGCATACGATCAATGTTTGATGCACACAATACCGCTTTAGAAAGATCTATCCGAGGACTAAAACTTTTGAATGAATAAGTTATCCATGTTTTCCCAAAAAATGTCATTTAGGGCCTCAAAGCGGCTCTGGAAGTTCAGGACCCGAAAAACTGCCAAAAATAGTAAATTGTGCTATAAATAAGGAAACTAAAAAACTGAAAGAAACAATGGTGGGGGTCCAAGTGGAACAGGCAGGTGGCCACCAATATCCACCTAGATCAAACGGGGCATGTCACTTGGCAGTTAGGGAGATGCCATTAGAGATGTTGACCAAGAGCCACCTAGAGCCATAAGTGATATATGTCATTTTCACTGAGAAGTAGACAAGTCTAGCATTGGAAATGAAATTGAATATTGATGAGCCTAAGAAGACTGTGCTTGACATATTATGTTCTACCTCCTTGAGGTCCAAGAGCACCTAGTTTGGGGATCCTTGCTAAAAAATAGTGATGCCAATAGGGGGAGCATGGGAGTAAAAATTATTTAGTAGGACTAGACTTTGTGACCCACTGAATTAGATAGAGTTCCCCTCTAGTATTCTCTCAAAGTTGCTAACAAACAAACCAAACACAGTTATAGTTTCTTTCTTTTGGAGTGTCTTGCCAAGGAGGGAAGAGATCTTGTAGGAAATTGTTTGCTTCAACATGACCCCATTCTCATGAAACCATTATAGAGATTCCCATCCAAATAGATCTAACTTTGCAAAATCACTGGGGAGGTTGAGGAAAAAAGTTGGAATGAAACTAATGTGCCCTAGAATCCCCCAGAAGTGGACTTCAAAATTCCCAAGCACCTTCAGAGAATGCATGATGAGGAGAGAATGCCAACAAATCTCTTCCTTTAGTAGCCTAGGAAGAGGAGATTCCATGCGCCTACATAAAACAATGTGTTCATCCCCAAGGAGGTGTCTCATAATTAATTTGAATGCTAAACAAAAGAGTTAATTTCCAACTCCATGAGTGTAGTATTAACTTGAATGCCTGCCCCCTGCTGCCAATCACGATTTTCCCTAGTGTGAAATATCGAGGTGAAATGCTTACTTTGCAACCTGGTACACCTCCCATTCAATTTCTTTGGTCCGTTCGTATCCTCTGCCATGTTCATCAACTATAGAATTTTGTAGAATTTTTCCTACAAATCAGCTAGCTCTGATACCATGTAGAACTTTTTCTACAAATCATCTAGCTCTGATACCATGTAGAAATTTCCCACATGTAGATCACCTCGTAATGCAATGTACTAAAGGAAAACACTTGATCTATTTCTACAAACAATTTAGCAGAAGCTTAATCAACCATGAGCAACATCAATAAGAACACATATAACTGATAAGAAGGAATCAATCACACATGACACAGAAGAATTTACTTGGGGAAATCATCTGCCTAAAACCCCATCTCTGTATTATCATACAAGTGGAAATATAGTTCAGATTACACAAAGCCTTAGCTCGGAAGCTATCTAGCTCTCAGTACAATCCCTCCACTCCTCATAGATAGTCAAAGGCTTCTCACAAACATTCTCCTCTGCCCTCCAAGCCTCCTATTTCTATGCACAATTTTTCCTGGGTCCTCTAGCTGCAACCTATGTGATTCTCACCTCACATACAACATTGACCTCTGAAATAACTCCACAAACCTGAAGGAGATAAATCCTCATCATGGATGAGCTTCCTTTATAGGAAAAACATTCATCCAACTGATAGTACATTGTCCCTTCTCTGATCTCAACTGGGTCTTTGTCTGAACTGACATGCATGAGTTATTTAAGCTATAATATTCAGTTATCTAAAAATACCAGTTGTTACATGTAGGGAAGCATTAACAAACTGAATCTCATTAATTTAACAACTTGTTAAATTAATCTAACTGGACTTGACTCAGTTAACTGAGCCAACTAGTTACAACTCATCCTTATCTCTTTAACTGATGGATAAATTCACCAATTAATAGATAAACTGTTGCATGTCCTCACATAGACTTCAAGTTTGTTTTTCCTTAACTAATTAACTCATGGAGATCAATTAATTATAAATTATTGTTAAGACCAAAATCATTTTTACTTCCTATAGATAGACCAGGGACTGCTATAAATAGGAAGGGACCCAGAAATGTTATTTTTAGAACTTTCTATTTTTAGCAGTTTCACCTCTCACCCAAAGTGGCCAATGACCTCATTGGCCAAACTGCTATTTTTAGACATGCTATTTTTAGGAGTCCTATTTTTAACACATTCTAAATTTAACATTTCATGTTGCACATTTTTCAACACTCCCTCTCAACAAGAAAGGTTTCCTCTCAAACCCGATCCTGTAACTTTGGAATGTTTTGCATGCAACACATCTGCTCGGTCCACTTGCTCCAACAACACTTGGAACAAAAACACTCCCAACTGACCACTTTGTTGGGTTAGGAACATACTCTGATGCTGAAGCTCTACCTGCTGCTGACAAGTGCTCTCTATCTGACATCTGCGCTACTGCAACATCTCCATGGATCTCGCACCATTGCACACCTCTCTGCGCCACCTAGCACTATGAAAAACACTTGTGCCTCTCGCATTGTTGCAGTCTGCTAGCTATGCATTGTCCTCAGATTCCCTGCACTATACCCAATCAGTCAGTTCTTGCTACTCCACATCGGGGCTCCCGTAGCAAGGTCTCATCCAAGAGGTTGGGTACCTCAAGGATCTTGCCCCTCCTCCTTGGGACAATCACTCTACATCGCCCCATCTCCTACCTGGAGATATGGCTGCATGCAATCCCTCTGCCCACTTGGCTCAAAGTTTCTCCCTACTGGAGATCTCTGCATGAGTAGATGTCTTTACTCGATCTCCTCTTAACTTGTCTAGTTGTGGCTACTCCACAACCTCCTGAAGCTGCTGCACTAATCGTGGCTCTTCTACAACCATATGAGACTTCTTCTTGCGCTGCAATTGAGAGGTAATATACTCTCCCTCTCAACCACCAAGTCTCTAACCTTTGCCTTGCTCCTCAAGGATTTGCATAAATCTTGTACCTCAAGTGCATATAGGTTCTTGGCTAGCACACCAATCTATTTCCACTTTCCCGTCGTCACGAAATTTTCTAGAAAAAGAGTTGATTTTAAATCAACGATATCTCCCTCTTCTGAACTCTGATTCAGCTGATTTTTTTTTTTGGTATTTTTCTGCAAGGAATCTGAATCTGCTATTTATTTATGAAAATTTTGTACAAAATTTTTCAGATCTGCTCTGCAAACTCTCGGCCCAAAACTCAAAACTTTGAAATCTCCTCTTCTTGTATATTGTTCTTTCCTGATCACTTATGCTCTGATACCATGTAGAAGTTTGTAGAATTTTTCCTACAAATCAACTAGCTTTCATACCATGTAGAACTTTTTCTACAAATCAGCTAGCTCTGATACCATGTAGAAATTTCCCACCTGTAGATTGTCTGGTAATGCAATGTACTAAAGCAAAACACTTGATCTACTTCTACAAACAATTTAGTGGAAGCTTAATCAACCATGAGAAAAATCAATAAGAACTCATATAACTGATAAAAAGGAATCAATCACACATAACACAGAAGAATTTACCCGGGGAAAGCACCTGCCTAAAACCCCATCTCTGTATTATCATACAAGTGGAAATATAGTATGAATTACACAAAGTCTTAGCTCGAAAGCTATCCAACTCTCAGTACAATCCCTCTGATGCTCATAGATAGTCAAAGGCTTCTTACAAACCTTCTCCTCTGCCCTCCAAGCTTCCTGTTTCTATGCACAGTTTTGCCTAGGTCCTTCAGCTACAACCTGTGCGATTCTCACCTCACACACAACACTTACCTCTGAAATAACTGCACAAACCTAAAGGAGATAAATCCTCATCATGGATGAGCTTCTTTTATAGGAAAAATATCCATCCAACTGATAGTACACTCTCCCTTCTCTAATCTCAACTGGGTCTTTGTCTGAACTGACATGCATGAGTTATTTAAGCTATAATATTCAGTTATATGAAAATACCAATTGTTACATGCATGCAAGCATTAATAAACTGAATCTCATTAATTTAACAACTTGTTAAATTAATCTAAATGGACCTGACTCAGTTAACTGAGCCAACTAATTACAACTCATAATTACAACTCATCCTTATCTCTTTAATTGATGGATAAATTCACCAATTAATAGATAAATTGTTGCATGTCCTCAGATAGACTTCAAGTTTGTTTTTCCTTAACTAATTAACTCATGCCGATTAATTAATTAATATTTTAAATTGTTGTTAAGACCAAATTCATTTTTACTTCCTATAGATAGACCAGGGGCTGCTATAAATAGGAAGGGACCCAGAAATGCTATTTTTAGAACTTTCTATTTTTAGCAGTTTCACCTCTCACCCAAGGTGGCCAATGACCTCACTAGCCAAACTGCTATTTTTAGACATGCTATTTTTCGGAGTCCTATTTTTAGCACATTCTAAATTTAACATTTCTTGTTGCACATTTTTCAACATCAACATCCCTTGCTCACACAAATTAATTATTGATCACGCAGAGTATAGAAATTGAGTGTGGCTTCTTGTGTTTTGGATTGATAGGAATGATGACTTAAAGGGGTATGTTGGTACCTCCCTTAGGTGTGTAGGTTGGTGGGAAGGAGAAAACAGACCTCCCCACCTTTTGCATCCCTACCACTCCATATGGGGACTTTATAAAGCTAATTGTTAATCTTAATCCCACTATGTAGAAAAGGGGATGGAGGGACAAGAAAATACCCACTATTAAGTTTCCATTTGTAAATGGCCATACACTAAGGAAAAAAAATAAGAGGAAATGTAATATTTAATAAGATAAATATATTGCAACCATGTATGCTCATAATTACATTCCCATAAGCTAGGGAGTGTAAATATACCATTTTTTTGTTTTCTATGGATAAATTTAAGGTAAGTCTTTATGAAATATTGGAGTGTAAATATACCATTTTTTTTTCTATGGATAAATTTAAGGTAAGTCTTCATGAAATATTGGAATGACTAAGCAAACACTAAATTTAAAGATTAAGATATGTGAAAAAAAAACTATTGTGTCTTCTTATTCCTTGGTGACAGAGGGAATGAGCTAACCCAAACAAGTCATAATCAAGAGCGTCAAATTTAAAGATTAAGATATATGCAAAACCAATATGTCTTCTTATTCTTTAGCAAAAGAAAGAATAAGCTAACCTAAACAAGTCATAATCAAGAGTTTAATTGCTTGTTCCATGACTAGGTTTAACAACCCTCTGAAAAACTAGTATGTCTTCTTAAGAAAGAGTGAGCTGTCATGGAAATGTTGGTTACTTTGTGATGTTGTAGCTGGAGATGCCTTTTAGACATCTATGCCAAATGTAACTAGACATGAAGCTTGGACAGTGTTTGCAAATTTGCCTGAATATAATGTTGTTTCCTAGAATGCATTGGTTGCTAGATATTTGCTGAATGGGTATCCCAGATATTTGTAAAGGTCTTTCAGGAAATGGCAGAACAGAATGTTGTCTCATGGAAAGCAATGATTGTGTGATATGTGTAGAGTTGGAAGTCTCATAGATGTAGAGCAACAAGAAGTCTAGTGTTGCTGGTACAGGTGAGAAGAATTTCTATGCTCCCACGCAACTCCTGTTTTTAGCTTTCTTACGTTTTTTTTATTGACATGGTGTTGATACCCATTTCCTTTTCTTCACTAATCTTTGTTGATATTCTATTACTCATAGTCCTTGTTTATTGCGAAGTGCAGGGTGGCTTTGGGGCTGCAAAGATGAAGTTCAAAGTTGCTACAGAAGTAGAAGCCCGCGACAAAGAGAGTGGTTATGAAAACGGGTGGTTTGAGGGATCACTGCAATGTCCCAAACACTTTTTGGGAGTGAAGATGGGGATGAACCTCTCGTGGAGAAAAGAAACTCCGCCCTCTACCCACCAACGTCAGAAATTGAGCGGTAATTGGTATTGTAGCCTTAACTCATTGTACTTTATCGGGAAACTCAACACAATATTGCTGGGCAATACCAGCTATTCACCACTCATTATTTTCAATTGCTTCCACTAAATAACTCACCGCCCATTTTCTAGCGATGGTGGGTGGAGGGTGTGGCCGTAATTAAGTGGTTGTACTTTATTTTCTCGAGGAGAGGGTAATCCCCATATTCCCTTTCAAAAAACACTTAACCAAGGGTACCATGCGAAACACCACTTGCAGGGCCTTACTTCCATAACTTCAGGTTTGCATTGTCTTCAATTTCTTCTCATTCAGGTTTGCATTGTTTTCAGTTTCTTCTCATTCTATTTTGCTTTCTGTATTTTTAAATGTTACAGTAGTAGTTCTAGGACATTGGCTTGAAGGCTTTCAACACGGCACCAGAAGTCTCAGAGTTGGAAATGTTGCTTCTTGCATGCGTTAATTTGGTTGCTTCGAGACATGGAAAGCTTGCCACAAATGTATAATTAGATATGGATTTCAATCTGATGGTTTTGTGGTTGCTTTCCTTATAACGTGTCTGAAACGCAAGACCATAAATGATGCACACCAGGTCTATAATAGAAGGCCTAGATGAGATGGGCTGTCATGAATGCAATGATCTTGGGATATGCAATGAATAGATTTGAAAAGTAGTCTCTTAGGATATGCAATGAATAGATTTGAAAAGTAGTCTCTTAGGATATGCAATGAATAGATTTGAAAGGTAGCCTCTTAGGATATGCAATGAGTGGATTTGAAAACTAGGATCTCATTCGCTTGAAGAGATATTACATCATACTGGACCTGAAACGGATGAGATGATAGCGAAACTTCTGGTTGTGTTCCCATGGCTTTCTTTTGATCAAGCACAGCCTCAGCTTTTTGAAGACCTGTTGGTGGGCCACAAAGTCCGTGGAGGTTTCATAGTCTTCGTAACTGATAATTACTTCTAATCATATTCATTCACTTGTATTTACCTTTATCACTAACCAATTAAGCAATTATATAGAAGATCTTTAACAGTAGAATAGTAGAATCATAAAGAGATAATTAAACATTAACATAAGATTTTTACCATGGGAAACCACTTGGGAAAACGCTTGTTCAAATCAACAAAGATACATCTAAGTCAAACAAAAGTCAAACTTACAGCGTTGGTCACACTTGGCCAAACTGCCTACTAGACAAGATGATCTGTTGCTCAACAAATTCGACCTTCTTCTACTCTCAGGAAAGGCTCAGTTTTGTTGCCCAGGGAAGCTCATAAACTCTACCACCAATTCGTTCTTTTATTTGCCTCAAATTTATTTTCTTTTCTTCCCTCGTATTTGACTTCTTCTCAGCCTCATATGCGACTTCTTTTTTGACTTAGATTTGACTTCTTGAGTCCAGTTATTTGCTCAAGGAGAAGGACGAAATGGTTTATATATAATGTCTTGAGAGGCAGAATGGGTGCCTCTAGAAGCTTGGCCAACTTCTCTGGTAGGAGGGCTAATGTCATCTTCTTGTGAAAATTTCTAACTAGAAATCTAACTACAATCACTGATATTATTTCTTCTAATTATTAATTAAAAAATAAGTGAATTCTAATTAGAAATCGAACTACAATTACTGATATTATTTCTTCTACTTATTAATTCAGAAATAAGTTATTCACGGTGTTTCTACAACAAATATCTAAATAAATTCTACTGCAACCTTCACAATTCAAATACGCAGAAAGTAAATTTAAAGAAAAATACTAGCACAATTACATATATGAATGTTGTTGCTCCTTTCTCCTTTAAGGTTCCTCTAACACCTCCAAGTGTCAAATCATTGAAACTACTCATGGATTCACACCCGCTAGCTTGGGTGCAAAGCCCAAATCTTGGGTTGCAAGCCCACAGTGCCCTGTTATGGAGCTCAAACCTCCAAACCCCAAACCCTAGGGGTTGGAGTGCCTCCCAAGCTACCAAAAATCAACACTCCCTCTTAGCAAGGGATGTACTTCCAAGACTAGGAAGTAGCACATCATCATCACCACTGTTATCAAAACTCACGCGACTCCTCATGCCCACAACTGCACCAATCCATGTAGCATGGATTATGCCTCTCTTGGAAATGTCATTGTCACTGGAATCCGCCTTCTTCTTCTTCTTCTCCTGAAATGTCTTCCATTCTCTCCATGATTCCTTCTTGGCAACTATATGAGCACCCTTGCTCCCACTGACCACACACTATTCTTGGCTTGCAAAGACTCTCTCTGAACCTGCAAGCTCCCTCTAAAACTCGACTCCCTCTGAGCTTCTAGAACATGGACCTTCTTCTCTAGAACTTGTACCTTCTCCTGTAAAGCCTGCAACCAGGCCTGGAATTTGATGTCTTGTAAGATGTATTTTGTGTTTCAAGACATATTTGACGGCAAGCTAAAAATTTAACCCATCAGATATGAGGTCTCTTTTATATTGCAACCTGTCAGAATGACGTCTGATTTCAAATTTAAACCGTCAAAAATTATAATACCAATACCATTTAAGTTATTTTCCACTTAGCGTAAGTTTAAATACAAGTAATTGGCTGCACTCTCAATCTCTCCAGCCTACCCGTATTAAATCCACGACTCCGCCATAAAGCATAATTGCATTGAATATTTATCACTAGGAATTTAGGTTTCCAACAATTGTTCTCCGCTCTCAAGCTCTATAACTGGGAATACTCATAAAATTTTTGGTAAAATATTTTTATTTTTGGAAACCGAATGCAATTGACTTTTATCTATACAATTAATGTTAATTTGTTGTATAATGCAATGTCGTATAACACCCATAATTATTTCTAGTTAGAGTTTGTGTGTTTATAACTAAATTGGTTAAGGGTTCAAACTTTGTACAATCCTAATAACCAAATTGTTATCTCAACTAAAAACTTTATGGAATAATCTTTTAAAAAGATTCCATATGATTATAAGTTTTTAAAATGATTATTATATAATAATATGATTGATTGCATATATCAAATTCCAAATTTGATATGTTATTTATTTGTGTGAACTTGTCATGTGCATTTTGAAACTTTAGATATTCAAATTTAAATGGATTGAGGTAGCATTCATACTAATAGTATTGAATCCACACAAACTTTAAATTTATTGACATAAGTGTATCTATGCACTTCACACTTCCTCAAGAGTTGAGAGGCCATCCTGATCCCACTGGCATGCCCAACCAGGGTTTAAAATGTCTATAGTGGGTTTAAAATGTCTATAGTTTACATCGTTTCTGTTAGTGCAATAAAGCATTGAAGTATTTTGAAATGTTTTTGACTTGTTAAAGAAATGCTAGGACTTACTCCCAATGTGATTGTTGAGGTTGTATGTTTGATTGAGGCAGCTAGTTTTATGAGTTTTATGAATGTACATGGTTTGACGTTAATAGAAATTTAGTCGTTTCAGCGAGTGGTATGCACCTTTTTTTTTTCGCTAAAAAACTATTCTATTAATCCATCAACAGGCAGAACATTACAGTCATGAGGTGTCACCGCTTGAGACCAGGCGTCGACTTCCTGAGCCAGGAATCAGCCCACGTGGGGGGACTGAAACTCTCCAGAAAATGACCCCTCCTAAACAAAATGACAGAACCCACGCAGGGGCGACCAACTTCAGGCAGAATAACTGAACCCACACAGGGGCGACTAACTACAAATCTAGTGATCCCACTTAGGGGTGACCTACTGCAAAATGATTGAACCCATGCAGGGGCGACTAACTGCAGACATACTGAACCCACGCAGGGGCGACCAACTGCTAACATGGTGATCCTGAGTAGGGGCATCTGAAAACAGGACCAGATAGACAGATTAACCTACCCAGGGGCAGTAATTGACAAGACCCTTAAACTATTGACAATATCCCACGCCGGGATGAAATTAGACAAGACCAGAAAGACAGAGAAATTGTAAAAGCCGAGAGCCAAAACAGGACCTGAAGGGGGCTGGAGACGGTGGAGCTGAGCGGAGGGCTGGTTACTGCTCCGGCTCCTCTTCAACCACTCGGCATCCCCAAGATTCTTCATCTTCCGCTGCAGCAGGTTGGGGAACCGGGATGTCCTCCTTTGCTTTGGAAGTTGGCGCCTCCGGCCGCTTCGTACCTGGCTCAGCCACTCGCGCTGGCTCTTCTTCAGCAAATTCCGAGTCCTTGTTCTGGTGCTGCTGCTGTTTGCCATTGAGCTCCTCACTGTCAGAAGGTGCCTCATCCAGGAAGAGAACCGACACATGAGCGTTAATGCGAGGCCTATCCAGCGAGATGCAGAAGGTGAAGATGGCCGAGCCAAAGGCCGGCGAAGGTGCTGAAGGGTCAGGGCAACGAGCATCCACAAATTGACTGGCCTGAACTGGCGTGGCGTCAGGGAAGCCATGGCAGCAGCACTGGCAGCGATAGGGGTTAGGAATCGGAGCAGGAGGCCTAGAAGACTCCCCCCTGGCCGAGCCTCGACGGCAAGGTGAACGCTGCCTTGGCCTGACCATGCTTTGATCAGTGCCAAGGAGAGAGAGCCGAGAGGGTGACGGAAATGAGGCAGAAGCGGAGAAGGGGAGGGGCGCCAATTCGAAGTCCTCTTTCCTTTCAGAACAGAGATCAACGAGCCGAGGGAAGGATGGTGAGGCTTCCCTCAGAGCTGGTGAGCAGGCGGGAGCTTGAGCATGAAACAGCAAGCACAGAGCATCAAAGGCCGAGGGCTGCAAATGATCCAACATGAATTGAGCCTCATCATCACCTGATTTAACCAACGAACCTGTACCTCGAACCTCGAATGTGCCTCCAGGTTGAACCCCGCCCTATATTCCATGACGGCGTACCTGCATCCTTCCTTTGTTGGTTATTAGAGCTAGTATCCACCCACAGTTAAGCCTTTCGGCCCTCTCAAATCAATCATCAAGCTTAAGGAAGGTTTGTGGCTCCCTAAGTAGATGAATATCTATTGTTTATGGGCCTTTCGGCCCTATCCATGGGAAGATACATGTCTCAGCCCAGGTCTGCAACAATAAAATGAACTACGGGTAGAGAAAGACCACCCAAACACACTCAAAACAATCTAGAACCTAGCCCAATCAACTCGGCCTGCAATCTGATCCAGCTCAGCCTTTAGATAGCCTTAAGAAAGCATACAATTCTCCTTAAATCTTCACTAAAGTTTGCTCCTAGGATCTACGGCCCAAACATGTTGGGTGTGTGTTAAATTATTTCCACGACTAGTTGCACGCGTAGGGGTGTCATAGGGGGGACAATAGACCCCCCTGTTCATTTCGCAGGGTACAACAGGGGGTCATAACCCCCTGTTGGGGGATTTCAGGGGGGTGGTAGCCCCCCTATACGAGATCTGGGGCAACGCCCCAGGAATTATTTTTTTTGGACCCTATATTAGGTGGGTGAACCTACTTATGGTTTTGTGCATGGGTTTCGTACATGGTATTGGGAATGATGGTTTTATGCCCATGGTATTTTGTAGATCCGGTCAAGGGAACTATGGTTATGTTCTAATCCAAGGTTAATGTATTGGGGTTTATGAATGCTTTGGCATGTATATATATGTATTGTAACATTGAAATGAACATAATTAAAAATCAATCTAGTAGCCCCGATTTTGGGATCTAGGGGAAAATATTTTTGTATTTTTTTTATATCCTCATCATTATTTGTTTTATGTTTTTGGAATTTGTCTGTAGTTAATTTCTATATAGGGTTAAAACCTACATTTGGTATCAAAATTGTTTTGGCTTCAAGGGGATGCCTTTGCTGCTGAGGGGTTTTGCTCGGGCCTCTGGTACACCTTGTTTAGTGGGAGATTTGTGGGATCAAAGAAGATGGTGAGAAGTGGAAATATAAAGATCGAGAAATTTAATGGTTAGAGTTTTGAGTTGTGGAAACTCAATATGGAGGATCTACTGGTGGATAAAGATCAGTGGATCATGGTAGATTCAAGTACTAAACCAATGATAATGTCAGCAGAAGACTGGCGAAGTTGGATCGAAAGGCAAAGGGCACAATACAATTGTGTATCTCAGATTCAGTATTGTTGAATGTATCAGTGGAAGCTACGATGAAGGCTTTATGGGTCAATTTAAGGAATTTGTACCAATCTAAGTCTCTGGTGAGAAAATTGTTCCTACGAAAAAAGTTGTATAACCTGAGCATGAAGGATGGAGACTCAATGACAAAGCATCTGAACGCATTTAATATTGTGGTAAGCTAGTTGTTATCTGTTGATATAAAAATTTGAGATGAAGATAAGTGCATCAGTTTGTTGCGTTCTCTACCAATTTCGTGGGATAGTTTGGTTGTTGCTATAGGTAACAATACAACTACCTTGAAGTTTAATGAAATAGTCTCATCCTTGTTGTCGGAGGAGATGAGAGAGAAAAATATGGAGAGCCAGAATGGAGATGCCTTGTGTGTATGAGGATGGTCCCAGAACAGAAATAAAAATAATTCCTCGAGTGGGAGATCTAAATCTAGAGGGAGATCTAAATCTCTAGGAAAACCTGTAAAGGTAGGTTGGAAATGTGGAAATGAAGGGCACTTCAAAAGGGATTGTAGATTTAAAGCTCCTGAGAAAGGAAATGGATCTTATGATGCTCCTTCTATATAGGCAAAAACCACCTAAGATGAAGGTGGGGATGTGTACTTAGCTTCTTCTTCAAGTACACATGTAGATCATAAGGCATGGTTGATTAACTCAGATGCATCCTTTCACTTCACTCCCCATAGGGAGTGGTTCTACGAGTATGAGAAATATGATGGTGGTAACGTCTTCTTAGGGTATGAAAGGAAGGCCATAATCGTCGAATGAGGAAAATTCAAGATGAGGGTTCAAGGTGGAAGGATTAAAACACTTATGAGTGTTCTAGATATTCTTGAATTGGCCAAAAATATGATTTATGCAAGCAATATGGATGATGTAGGCATAAAAAAGGTGCTCGAGAAAGAGACCCGCAAGATGGTTTGGGGAGCACTGGTATTATTGTGAGGAGTTCGGATTGGAACTATGTACAAGCTTCTAGGCAGTATTGTTATTCATAGGTGCAATATTTCTATGGTTCCTGAAAGTGGAGCAGAAATCTAGCGGTCTTTGGAGAAAAGACCATGCTATGGCATCAAAGGCTTGGACATATTGGAGAGAAGGGCCTTTGAATACTTCATGGTAATGGTATGGTATAAGGTATGTCTAATTTCTCTCTGGATTTTGATTTTTGTGAACATTGTTTATATGGGAAGTAGAATGGGGTGAGTTTCCCCTCTGGTGCTAGGAGGGTGAAAGGGATATTAGAGCTTGTGCATAGTGATGTGTTTGGACCTGTGTCGGTTCCATCATTGGGTAATTCTATGTAGTATGTATCATTTATAGATTACTTCTCAATGAATACATGGATTTATTTCATTAGGAAGAAATTTGAAGTCTTTGAGAGGTTTAAAGAAATTAAGGCTCTCGTGGAAAACCAAATAAAGAAGATAAAGGTGTTGAGGACAGATAATGGTGGAGCGTTTTGTAAGAAGGAATTTGAAGATTTCTGCAAGAAGTGTGGTATAACACATCAAAAGACTACTCCATACACACCTTAGCAAAACGGAGTTGCAAAAAGAATGAACAGGATGTTGATGGAAAAGGCAAGAAGCATGCTTAGTGGTGCTAGGTTAGGATAAGAATTATGGGCAGAGGTGGTTACCTCGTTAATAGATCACCTTCATCAGCGTTGGAGGATAAGTCTCCACATGAGGTATGGACTATTAAGAAACCCTCTCTTTCACATATGAGGGTATTTGGTTGTGATACATATGTATATGTTCCAAAGGAGAAAAGAACCAAATAGGATGGTAAATATGAAAGATGCATCTTTATTGGGTATAAGGATGGTTTAAAAGGTTATAAGCTTTGGAACCTAGAAATAAAGAAGATAGTATAACCGAGATGTGGTGTTCAGAAAGGTGAAAGAAGTTATTAAACATGAAGTTCTACCAAAGGAATCTGAGAAGATATAGTTTGAGCTAAAGGAGGGAGAATTAGACTCTACAGGAGAACATGAATCAAAAGATGAAGAGCCACAAACTCCAGCCGTGAGAAGATCAGTTCGAGAAAGAAGGCAGCCAAATACCAATCCATTTGCTTTTTGTTCAAATTTTTCTTTATCTATTACTAATGATTATCTTAGAACTGTTAGGGAGGCAGTAGATTCAGAGGATGGTAAACTCTAGAAAGAGGCCATGGTTGATGAAATGACATCATTGGATAAAAATGAGGCTTGGGATCTGGTGGAGTTGTCGGCTGGAAAGAAACCCATTGGAAGAAAATGGGTGTTTAAGAAGAAGATGAATGCAAAAGGCAAGGTGGAGAAATACAAAGCTTGGTTGGTAGCAAAAGGTTATTCCTGGGTGCCAAGAATTGATTTTGGCAATATTTTTTCTCTTGTTGCCAAGGTAGCTTCTATTAGATTCCCTTTATCTATTGTTGTTGGTTTTCATTTTGAGGTAGAAACAGATGGATGTGAAGACATCATTTCTTCGTGGGGATCTAGAAGAAGAGATATACATGAAACAACATGAAGGCTTTGTGGTGGAGGGAAAGAAAGAATTAGTATGTAGGTTAAAAAGGCTTTGTATGGGTTAAAACAATCACCAAGGATGTGGTATTAGAAATTTGATACATTTATACAAGGACTTGGCTTCACTGGAAGTAAAGTGGATCACTATGTGTATTTTAAATTAATTGGTGACCATGTTATTTATCTAGTCTTGTATGTGGATGATATGTTGCTGATTGGAAATGACAAAGAAATTATCCAGGTTTTGAGGACCCAATTGTCCTCCAAATTCGACATGAAGGATCTTGGTGTTGCAAACTATATTTTGGGCATCGAAATTAAACAAGATCAGCCAAAGAGGAAGCTCTAGTTAAACTAGAGGAAGTATGTTGAGAAAATACTACAGAGCTTTAATATGCATGATAGTAAACCGGTGAAGGTTCCTATTCCTGTAGGTGTAAACTTACCTATTGAACAGTTTCTGAAGAAACAAGAAGAGGAATATGACATGTCCCGTGTTCCATATGCAAGTGCAGTTAGTGGCCTGATGTATGAAATGGTCTGTATTAGACCAGACATTGCACATGCAATGGGAGTATTGAGTAGGTTTATGTCAAAACCAAGGAATGAGCATTTGACATCAGTGAAGTGGATTTTCAAGTCTTTGCGTGCCACTAGTGATTATGGTCTATGCTACCAAGGAAGACCGAGATTGGCAAAGTTTTAGGCATTCATGGCTTTGTTGATGTAAACTAGGCTGGAGATCTAGATCAGAGAAGGTCTACAAGTGGGTATGTGTTTAATCTATTTAGAGAAGCAGTCAGTTGAATGAGCAAGAGACAGTCTATAGTGGCACTTTCAACTATAGAGGAAAAATACAGGGCAATGACTCATGCAAGGAAGGAATTGGTTTGGTTGCAGATATTGTGTTTAGTATGGGGTTAGTACAACAAGATATAAGGATACACTATGACAACCAAAGTGAAATTTTATTGGCAAAGAACCTTGCTTATCATTTAAGGACAAAGCACATTGATTTTCAGTATCACTTTGTGATGGATATGGTTGAGGGCTAAAAGGTTTTGTTGGTGAAGGTGGACACTTTAAAGAATGATGCAGATGCATTGACGAAGTTTGTGAGCACTGAGAATTTTTCTTGGTGTAGAGAAACAATGGGTGTTGCAGGGATGGACCATTGACTAAGCTCTCTTGTTCCTCCCTGTGTGGAAAAGAGAACAACAAATGGGAGAATGTTGAGTGTGTGTTATATTCTTTCTATGACTAGCCACAACACGTGAGGGGGTTTCAGGGGGGCAGTAGCCCCCCTGTACGAGGTATGGGGCAGCTCCCTGTGAATTTTTTTTTGGACCCTATATTAGGTGGGTGGACCTACCTATAGTTTTGTGCATAGGTTTCGCATATGGTTTTGGGAATGATGGTTTTCTGCCCATGGTATTTTGAAGATCTAATCAAGGGAACTACAGTTATGTACGAATCTAGGGTTAATGGATTGGGGTTAATGAATGCTTCAAATGTATATCTTTGTATTGTAACATTGAAAGGAACATAATGAAAAATCAATCTGGTAGTCCTAGTTTCTGGATCCAAGGGAAAATATCTTTGTATTTGTTTTATTTATCGTCGTTATTTATTTATGTTTTTAGAATTTGTCTGCAAGTAATTTTTGTATAGGGTTAAAACCTAAAAAACATAAGTGATCTTTGTGATTTGATTGCACTTTTGTATGCTTAAAATGAGTCTCCATCACCTTTTATTTACAATAGAAGGGCTCCAACAAATCACATGTGTGAGCTTAACAAATTTTCAAGTGACATAAAATAACTCTTGCTGACTTGAACAATTCCTATACAAACCCAACAACTACAATAAAAAACTCATTTCTCCACTTCTAGAGCTCGGATTTCAATGATTTTCATTGCTCCTTTCTCCTCTAAGGGTCCGCTAACACCTTCAAGTGTCAAATCATCGAAACTACTCATGGATTCACACCCACCATCTTGGGTTCAAATACCACATCTTGGGTTCCAAGCCCACAGTACCTCTCAAGCTACCAAAAACCAACAAAGTGTTTTAATCAAGGTTGTCATTGGTGTCAATATGGCATTGTTTGAAATGGAAAATATTCTTGAGATGCCTGGTTCCAGATGATGATGTCATGACTCTTGTTTAACAAGGATGCCATCAATTAATATGTCAAGCCACTAATGAAGAAGTCTTAAGAAGTTCCAAGTGACAAATGCTAATC
The DNA here is from genome assembly GCA_000404065.3 of Pinus taeda. Classification (NCBI taxonomy): domain Eukaryota; kingdom Viridiplantae; phylum Streptophyta; class Pinopsida; order Pinales; family Pinaceae; genus Pinus; species Pinus taeda. Next base: position 44,655 of record APFE030259149.1, read on the forward strand.
ATGTGCCTTCTTTGATGATCTAGACCTTAACCCTTGATGACATATGGAGGACTACACTTGATGATGGAACTTGATGAGGTCTTGATAATGTTATGTTCCTATACCAATAGGTGTCATAATTTATGATTGACTTAGTTTATCTCTGAAATATGTACATACCTTTGCTTTCTGCAAATGTTTTCCATATTTGTAAAAAATAAAAAATAAAAATAAAAAATGTAAAGAGGGTATGTCCTAAAAGAAAAATCAAAGGAAAAAAAGAATAAATAAAAAGGTCAAAAAAATGAAAGAAAATGAACCCCAAAGAAAAATGAAAAGACTATGAAAGTATGCAAGCCAAAATGCCACTACTATTTCACTTTTGTATAAATGATTGTGTGCAACTTGTTACTTATGTCACAATCCATGGTAACCAAATAGTTTAATCTTGGTTATTCCATGTTTTCAATTTCATGCTTAGAGATAGAGAATAAAATCTGACCAAATTGTTTAATCTTGGCAGATAAGTAGATAGGTTGAGTGAATAAAAGGAGCTCAACAGTTTAATCTGAGCCCTTGGATGTAATAAGGTTAGACTTAGATAGATTTCCATTGTAAAAGAAAAGAAAATTTGATAAGGGTTTTCTAGTTTAGTGCACCCTAATGAAATAAGTAAAAATGGTAGGATGTGTAGGTGGGTAAGTAGATGTTTGGTTACATAATTATGTATGATGAATGGCTAAGTTAAAAGCTCAAATCATTTGTTTTCCTCATTACATTACTTTGAAAAGCATGGAAGACAAGGATACATTTACAAGGTTACATCATTAATTTCCTCATTCATTTTTACCCCTCATGGTAACTAGTTTCCTGCTAATAAAAGTTCCATTAAGTTAAAGGGGCTTAGATCATTTCTTTGACTTCTGAAGGGACCGGACCCTTGGCCAAATAACTTATAAGGTCAAAGGAGCTAAAAACCCCTCATAAAAATTCACACCTTCATCATTCATTCATTCTCCCCTAAAAAACCCCTTTTCCTAAAGATAATACCATGTTACCTAGGAAATATATTATGTATTATATCCCGAAAAACAATAAACCCTTCCCCTATAGTTATATAATAAAGCCCTTATATTAATATCCCGCCCTAAGTTTGAAACATAAACTTTATTAATGAATAATAAGGGATTAATTGGTTGATCATCGATTAATTAATAACCAAATCCCCCGCCAGCTAATAGAGATTAATCAACCGATCAACGATTAATTAATAATTTGTCCCTGCTAATCAAATCGTGCCCAACATCATTAAGCCTCCCTAATCCGCATTTAATTAACCTTCCGCTCACTAAAAAAAACCCGTCGGGCACCTCCATTAACTCTCAACCACATCCACGCCCCAATCACCATGCGATCTGACCCTTTCAGATCCTATGGTCGAAGCTCATATCGGGCGACCTCCAATGTCGAACGTTACCCACTCGATTTGAGCGGTTTCACTGTTCACACCGCCGCTACATGTTGCCCAATGAATGGCATTGGGTGAACCTCTGACAATATTGTCCAGTGCTCAAAATCAATGCAACAAAATCCATTATCGCTCCTGCTTACCGCCCTCACTAAAGACAAAATGTCCCATGCATCGGCTGGCGCCACTTGTCCTTTTCACCATACCCTGTCGCCCCCTATCCCTTTCACCATTGCCGCCAAACATTTTGAATTTGTGAATAAAAACAAAGGTAATCATTATTTTTATTCTTCCTAAACAAAAGAAAATTCTATTCTCATCCACAGAGAAGCATTCTCATGCTGTCAACCTGTGTTCAAAAACATCAACTCCACGAAGCCACCGAGTTCCCAGTCGCCACTGTAGACCAGTACACCCCCTCCAAATTGTGCACCAATACCATTCCGTATCCCATACCACCGTAACGAGTTATTTTCCCATTGCTACTAAAAATCCCTTTGTTTATATCAAACCAAAATTAAAATACGCTAGAAACTGAGTGTTTTATCCAAATTGAGTAGTCCAGTACTCAGAATTCTCCATAAAAACGACCTAGTTCTCCATAAAGACCCCTGAATTTCCCTCCCAACATCCTTGAATACATAAGAACCAAGGATGGAAGCTCCCGTCGCCCTAAATATCATGCCAATCACTACCCCCCACATGGATTTGGACCACCTTCCCTTGGCCAACTGAGATTTTCAAATAAAAGACCTGACTTTTGTTGATAGCCCCTTGAAATTATATTCTAGGTATTGGGACAATTATCTGAACCACTCTGATAACATAGGTCTTTGGAAATTGAACCTACCTAAGTATCAATTCCCTTCTGTCCATATTTTCCCAGATATTGTCCACCAATGCCATGCAAAATATGACCCTAATATGAGGGCTGTAATGTCCCCGGACCAGAAAATCTTATTCACCATTACAACCGAATCTATAAATGAGATGTTACAATTGCAACTTGGTCATGACCTCACTCCACTTTCCATTTGCGATTTACTTGAGAAATCTACAAAGATGTCCAGTTCTGAAATTACCAAAGTCTGTCAGACTTTTATTGAAGAGAAACACAAGCCAAAAGACCCCCCTCCCTACATGTCATGCTTCTTTACTAATTTAGGCAAGGATATCATCATCATAATTGCTTGCATTTTGGGTTTAACCACTCATGAGTATGTAGATGAATTAACCTTAGCTTTCATGACTATTTTTACCCCTGGTCAACCACCTGCAGCCAAATTTGACTATGCTTCATTCATTGCAAGCAAAATACATTAGCAATTCAAGAGATTAGAGAATGAGGGAGTGTTTAAATATTCCTCAATTTTGTATCATCTTTTTCTCTATTACCAATCTGATAAATTCCCTCTCTGTCGAAAAGCTTGACACCAGAGGGAATCCTAGGTCTGTTGTCTTTTGGACCTCTATATTTCACTATTCTAGCTCTTCTCCTCATCCCTACACAGATTTCATTGATTTGTTTGTTCACCCAGTAACTACTATGTTAGTGGGAAATCCTCCTCCCAAGATTAGTACAGATATTAAAAAAATTCTTGAGTTATCCAAGCAGTACAAGGTTAGGGATTGGTACTTGTACCAGAACCATACTGAGTTCAGAATTTATGGGTGTGAATTGCCTCCATATAAATTGCCCAAATATGTCTCCATGAGATTATTTGCCCTGGAGTACTACAGGCAAATAATCAATTCTAATGAAATCCACTTTGTAAAAACAAAGAAGAAAGCTCAGTTGACGATAAAGGATCACCTAGGCCCATTCATTTGCAACAACAAAGGAGCAGGGAAAGAGGCAGAGGAACTCCTTGAGACATTGAGATTGAGAAAAAGCTTCATCTGGCCTTATGACCCTCATAGCTTCATTAATGACAGAAGACAATAGAATAAGCTATCCCCCTACATCCACCATAGGATCCCAGAGATTGAGCAATATGCAAATCAGACTGAATGGGTGGAAGGAACTCTTATAGATCAGGATAGGAAGTTGACAATGTATGGGTAGATTTGGAGAAACGAATTGATGAAAATTTCTTTGCACAGGTGCCAGGAGAGACCTCATCACCAAAAAGGTCACAGGAACCTAGCACTCGGCCACCAAAATAGCAAAATACATCAGACCAAGTAGAACATTCAGGACAACGAGAAGAATCAGAGCATCCTGAAATTTCAGAGGAGTTGGCTCCACCTCAGTAGATCATCAGCAACCCTACAGTTCTACAAACTCCTCTTAATGATGAAAGAAATCCTAAAAGAGGCAGGGAAGAGGCCACTCCTTCCAGCAGGCCTACTGATGAAGCCCTTGCTAAAAGGCATAGGATGAATCCTCATTCTGTAGATGAATTCATTGAGGAGAGCACATGAAACACAATGCCTGAGAGGACAGAGAGCCTACAAACTATCCCAATAGGTGGGATCCCATCCACTTCACACATGCAGTATTGGATAGACAATAAAGTACAGAGGTGTCTTCTTTCAGGGCTTCCTCTTAACAGAGCATGGATATCAAGGGAAAATACAAAGAAATAAAAGTGAGGAATGAGAAATTGAAAGCACA
>APFE030259151.1:2630-25084 GCA_000404065.3 Pinus taeda
TGATCCGTGCATCAAAACGATCTGATTTTTGGATCATAGAAGCATTAATATAGTAGAAATCAACTAGCAAAATTTCAACAAAATCTAGTTTGTAGCTTTTGAGAACATGGTTAATGAAGTTTATTGTTACTTATATCATATTTTGCTGCAACTTGATATACACATAGGTTGAACATCAATGTAAAAATTGTTACACCTTCATCAAGATTGCTAAAATTGAATATTCATTAAGTGAGAAAGAATTCATTTATTCTATCCATTTCATGAGTTGGGATGAACAATTTTTGTATTATTGCTTGGCTAACACAAAGTCTTTGGGTTGCATGAGGACATGAAATATATTCATTTTGGTAGTATGTTGGGTTGTTAATATGTCATTATTATTATCACTTTTGAACGCTTACTCCACCCATTTCTACCATTCCTTATCACGTCATTTATCTTAATTTATCATATAATTTTATTTTGTAATTATTTATGCTCTTATGGATAAATATTATTTCTTCTCCTTTACTTTTAATAAAATGATTATTATGCATGTTTTTAGCAATGATGGTTTATTAATAAATTTGTTCATCATTTTATCCTCCAAAGATATTTTCCAGATTGAAGATTTGATCATTAGATGTGCCAATTCAGAAATTCGCTAGAATAAGAAGTGACAATTTTGTATTGAACATTGCAGGCAAATGAGAAGAATCTGGAAAATCTGAAACATGGGTTTTGTTTAGAATGGACCAAATTAGTTTTGTGATGAGCATTTTTCCCAAATTCGGCCCGTACTATGAGAAACAAATGGTTCTCTGAAGGCATTTTTTTCAGATTCGCTGTTGTGTCCATTCTCCAAATTATCCCAGTTGCAATGCCAAATTTGACTTGTTCCTGTTGAATGATTGATGGAATGGTATTTCAAATATGACCTTACTTATAAGTTTGTTGAGAACAATCAAATTTTGTAATACAAATCATATTTTAATCATATATGTTGTAACTTCTCTCTGCTCTCTGTGTATTTAAATGAGAACAGACATCAGAGAAGGGGATGATTCATGATTCATGATTCCTGATGGGATAGATTATGGGAGATTAATTTTGGATTACTAGAGGTAGGATAGGATGGGATAGGAGGAAAGGGGGGTTGTTGCATTGCCATTGTAATTCTCAAGGCTTTTGTCATTGTAATGATTTCATAGTTTGAGGATTAATCAATAAAAGAGTTGATATTCCATTATTTGATACTGGAGTAAGTTTGGTGGCACTTCACTGGCAGATAAGGGCCCAACCCTGGTGGATTTACTTGCTACCTGTACCATTATTTTATAGTTCCAATCATGTGATGGTTTGATTTACTTTTCATTGCTTTTGAGTTGCACTGCTTTCTAACTTCCTCTTCTTGTACATTTTCCTCAAATTGTTTCGTGCATCAAATCGCAATTGTATCACATTGCTATTTTCTTCCACCGTAACAAAGATTTCTATTCCTTACAACTTAAATTGTTATGTTGTTCATTTTGGTTATAAGGCTTCATTTTTCACTTCAGATTCTTCCTTGCATTACAAGTTGTTGCTTATTTAGTATTGCTGCTCATTTCTATTAATTTCGTAGTGTTGTTCATTTTCATTCAGTATTGTTGTTCATTTAGCTTTGCGGTTCATTTCCATTTATTGTTATTGTTCATCTTCAATAACTTAGTATTATTTCTCCTTTCCATTAATATTTCATTTTTGTAAGATGAGCTTTGTTGTTAAATTCATTTCTGCTAAAGTTAATCTTTGTTGTTCAGTTTTTCGATAGACTTAGTCACTATTCTTTTCTGCAAGGATTTGATTTCATCTTTTAATTGATATTAGACCAAGTGTGTTTTAGTAGGCATTTCCAATTGAATCACCATTTCTAGTTATTTTCTTTAGTGTGGATTGAAAGATCAACAACTGTAAAGGACACTGACTACCAGTGTCCAAGTTCTCAGATTGGAGATCTTGCCTATGATTGATTTTCATTTGCATCAGTTTACAGGGGAGAGAGTTATCATTATTGAGTCCTTGACTGATGATTGTTTGAGTGAGTGATTTAGTTTTAGAATATTAAGTTCCTTTCCATTGCAATTAGATTTTATTTGAAACATTTGTTTACTCTTGTATTTGAAGCATTGTACTACAATTTAGAAACATGACTCTTGAGTAAATGACCGTCTTATACTAAGTACACTCTTGAAATAACAAATCGTACCTCGATTGATAATTAATGTAGGATAAATAGGAGTTAAAAAGAAACCTATTTATCACTCAAAACCTAAGAAGAACATGTGCATGCTAGCGGATGAGTTGGATGAAGGGGCCTAACTAATGCACTGATTGCAATGGAGGAAATAATTCGCTTAAGCAAGATGTCACCCTGAGGTGCATGCACACCATCACGAATGACCAAGCTTGGAATCAGTTCACCAGCTTCACCATCACAAGCATGTCAAAGAGTTGGTCTCACCATAGTGGACCGAGTGTTAGAGATGCCTTGCAAGGCTTGCTCAAGCCATGTTGTCTCACATAAGTACATGTGCATTGTAACATTGAGTCATGTCAACTGTAAGTCTAGTGTCAACAGTTGAATGTAACAGACATAGAGTAGGTGAAGAGTCATGAGGGTAGTTGAATTGTCACAAAGGGGAATGTCAAGGGTATGCCCACCCTTTGTTATAAATAATCCCTCATAACTCACTCTATAGGCTTTTGGTCAGCCAATCTTGTACAAAGACTATCTTGAAGAAGACTTCGACAATATTGTAATGTGCCTTGGCTTCTCCTCTCCACGAAGCTAGTACATCTATTTGGAGAAGCAGGCAGATGTGGTTGTAATGTTCCACTAATATGGCTAGCAAGTTTACATGGTGTATTGTATGATTGTGACTTACACTTCTTTATATAATAAAGGCCAACACATTTTCATGCATATGTTGTTATTGTAGTTGGTCTGCTCTAGTATCCTTAATGATACATGTTGTTTAACTTAAGTACTTATGTATGAACTAATTCACATGCAATTATATGAATCTTGTTGTTAATGCATTGCATATTTTATTAATGTTGTCACCATCTGTATAGATTGCTCTGCTAGACACCAAAAACACCTTTCTCTGAACCTTGTTATATCAACCATCACACTAGTCTCAGAATGATATGTGAGTGATGTTAAGGTTATCTTACCTTGTATGTTGCGAGTGCCACATATGTGTCTACTACTCTGCTGGAAGCTGTGCACGTCCTTTGTGTTGTGTGTTCCTAGCTGAGTAGGGACTGAGCCCTTTCATCCTGGAACTGACCTTCACCTTCCTCACCCCTTGGAGTGTTGGAACCACTCATACTCATTCCCTGACTCACTACATCAGTCAGACCCTTACTACTGGCAGAGTTGTCTTACTTGCCTCTGTTCGACATCGCGGTCAAGGCATCACCTTACAACCCACTGCTGGGAGTCCTACACCAAACAATGTGAGGTCTAATTGGGACTACTTATTTGGGAGATCCCCTTGACATGTTGGCAGTCCCAACACCCTCAACATTTCTGGCACTAGAAGGAGGGCCTGATGACAAGCAGTGCTCTCTCATCTAGTTTTGAATCTTTGCATATCTTTCAATGGAGTCTTCCATTCTTCCTCCCCTGATGTGTTTTTCAAATCTTGAATATGTCTCCATCTCGTGGAAGCTTTTTGATCTCTTCCGTACTCACATGTATGATGGTGAAGGTGAAGTGGCCTGGCCTACGTATTTAAAATCCTTTATTTCCATGACTGATGAGGAATATGAGTTTACTAACAAACATACTGGTTTGCTACTTTCATTCACAGTTCATGAAGGTCCATTTCATTGGGTGCTTAGCCTATTGGCTAGCATTGTGCACTCATTTGAGCACTTTTGTGATATTATAGAAGATACATTCTATCATTTTGATCCATACCATCTTAACCGGAAGCTGTGACAGCAACAGAGAGCTTCACATGAATCCATTATTGATTTTTGGCAATGCTTCCATGACATACACTTTCAAGCTCCCAAGAGCCAGATGAAGTTCTCTTACCTTCAGGATTGGTTTGGGTACTATCTTAAGGAATATTCCTATCCCAACCTTCTTCATTGATAGAACTGTGCAATCCCATGTGGGAGCACACACTTTCACAAAAGACTGTTCACCTCCCTCTCATTCAACAATTCCACCATCACCCAATGATGTTGAGGATCATGTTTGTACACCTATTCAACCTTCACACTCTCCCAATATCACTCCACACAATTTTCGTGCATATTTGGTTGTGAGTCCTTCGAGTTCTCATATGCATTCCTTTTTTTAACCTCCATATTTGATCCAAGAGGATATTGGTGGCCACCCACTAATTCCACTTGGATCCCCACCAGTGCATCTTTTAGTTTTTCAATTTCCTTAATTATAGCACAATTTACTATTTTAGCATTGTTCGGGTCCTAAACTTCCTGAGCCGTTTTGAGGCCCTAAACGTTGTTTTTTGGGAAATATATGCCAGTGATTTTTTGTTCAAAATCATATTTTTTTTTGTACTCCTCGGAGAGATCTTTCCAATGGGCTATCATGCACGTCAAATGGAGATAATATTACCAATTTGCAACCCACGGGAAGTTGGTTGTCCAACTCACCCCAACAGGGCCCACAAACTCTTGGTGTTACATCTCGGGTTAGGATTTTGGTTGTTTAGGGTTTCCTCTTATTGTTCAATAATGAAAAGGCCCTTGAGCCTCATTGTAAGACAGTTTAGAGGCATGTAACTACCACATCTCTCCTCAGAGATAAGCTACCATAACCCTAGCTGGCTTATTTCCATTCCTGTTTGTAAGCATATTTCAATATTTTATATTAATGAAATCAAGTATTATTTCCACTGCATCTTTATGTTTATGGTTATCTCTATAATTTGTTGCATTCCTCTTTAAATCTAGATTAGTGGTATCAGAGCAGTCTACTTTTCTTCTCTGTTTTTCTTTGCATGTCCCCAAAAATGTCGGGATATAAGGAGTTAGGGCTTGAACTGGTCGAACCTTTGCAAGACCAGCCTCACAAATCCTGACGGCCTTGCATGGCGGATGAAAAGAAAGATGAGGGGGTAGGAGATCCTATCAAAATCTTGCTCGAGGAAATCCTCGAGCGACAAAGGAACACGATGATGGAAAACTTTTCCCAGATACTTCGGCAGCTACTAAGGGGTGACGCATCAGCTTCCAAAAGAAACTCTGGAAATGACACACCATTTAAGGTACAAGTTAATTTCGAAATTCCCATATTCGTGGGTGAGATAGATGCAGATGTTGTCGATAAATGGTTAAATTTGCTAGAGGGTTATTTTTCTATTCATGATTTTTCCAGTCGAGAAAAGATTATTTTCGCTCTTCTCAAAGCAACCCCCCATGTAAAGGATTGGTGGGAAACCTACAACAAGCAAAAGGATGAAAGTACAGGCTCACTATTCTCAGTCACACCAACTTTGAATTCATTCTGGGATGCCATCAAGGAGTAGTACTACTTTTTCGGAAGCTATGAGGATCAATACATAAAGTCGACCACGCTGCGGTAGGGAAGTTACCAAGACGTACGAGAGTTTACCAATATTTTCCATACCCTTTGCACAAAGTTGGGTATCAAGGATAGAAAGCAACATTTGGTAATCAAATACCATGGTTGCCTGCACAAGTACATCCAGGAAGAAATAGAATTCCTGAAGATATCCTCACTTGACACAACATACCGATATGTCGTCAAGGTCAAACAAAATTTTAAACAAAAGAAGCGAGACTTTGGGTCTGCGAATCCAAAAAAAGGGAAAGGTAGCACTGCCTACCACCATCTCTTTGGTTACTGCAAAACAATGCAGTCAGCTCATTTCCAAAATCAGGAAATTTGTTTTCCTGATGATACGCCCTCAAGAAAAGAAGAAGACAGTGGCCATGACCTCGAGACAAGGCCCCTCCGCATGACAACTACAGATGGATAGGATTGTGGAGGAGTACAAAGACATCTTCACCTCCCCTACAGGGGTTCCTCTACACTGTCAGGTCAAGCATCCCATTGATCTAACACCAGGTGCATTGCTACCCAAAGGACCAATCAATCGGCACTCCATTCTGGAGAATGATGAATCAAGAGGCAGATTCAGGAGCTGCTGCAAAAATGTCAAATCCATCCGAGTTCATAGCCCTGTGGGAGCTCAATCATGCTGGTACAAAAGAGGGATGGGACTTGGAGACTCTGTATTGACTATTGGGCATTGAGCAAGATCAATTTCCGTAATAGGTACACAAGGATATCACGAGGGGCCAATCGAAACCTCTGATGTGTGGAAGACTACATTCAAAGCCAAGGACGACCTTTTCAAATGGTTGGTTATGCCTTTAGGATAGACGAATGCTCCTACAAACTTCATGAGGCTAATGGATGACATCTTGCAGCCATTCACCAACTCATCCGTAGTGGTATATTTGGATGACATTTTGATCTTTAGCCAGAGTTGGGAAGAGCACCTCACCACATTCAATAGGTTCTCCAAACACTGCGGCAACACAAGTTATGTGCCAATTTGGAAAAATGCACTTTTGGCATGACCCAGGTTCAGTATATGGGATACATTATTGATGAACATGGGGTGCATGTGGATCCAGCCAAGATCCAAGTCATTCGGAATTGGCCATCTCCAACCACTCTGACAGAGCTTTGTAGCTTTCTAAGCCTTGCCAACTTCTACAACAGGTTCGTGTTGGGATTTTCTCATATCACTTGGCCCTTGATTCAAGTAATCAAGGGAGGAGTGAAAGAAAAATTCTTTGGTCTTAATCTCAACAGAAGGCATTCACAGAGTTGAAATATTGCCTCTGCTCGACACCAGTTCTTGCATTACCAGACTTGCAACCACCATTTGAGGTCAATATAGATGCCTCTAACTATGCTATTGGGGCAGTCCTTACTCAACACAAGCATCGAGTGGCATATCATAGTGAGACACTTTCAGACATAGTGCAGAAGTATCCCACTTATGACAAAGAGATGTATTCCATTGTGCAGGCATGCCAAGAATGGAAGTATTACATTTTGGGGAAGGAAATAGTCATCCACACAGACCAACAACCCATGCAGTTCATACAGAGCCATGAGAAATTGAAGAATGATCGCCATCAGAAGTGGTCCACATACCTACAACAGTTCCATTTGAATATCAAGTATAAGAAGGGAAACACGAATGATGTTGCATATTGCCTCAGTCAACCACCGATCATGGTGTTAACTACCGTGTTCAACTCTTGTGGATGCGAGACTTTTGATTGGCCACTGCTCTACAAAAGTGACCTTGAATTTAGCCACACATTCCAGACACTCTTGGAGGGTCAGCATGTTCCAGATTTTCACCCCCAGGATGACCTGTTATGTCGCCAGGGTCACCTTTGTGTTCCTTAAAGCGAGCTTGCCGAGATGATTTGGGAAGCACACTATAGTCGGGCTATTGGGAATTTCAAGGTCGAAAAAATGGTGGTATTACTGCAGAAGTATTTCTATTGGCCGAATCTATGACACGATGTTGGGAAGTACATCAGATCATGGACTGCCTGCGCCATTGCCAAACTAACCATCAAGAAGCAAGGCTTTTATACCCCGCTGCCTACCCCTAGTCAACCTTGGGAATCCATCTCCATGGATTACATGTTAGGCCTTCCTTCCACTAAGCATGGAAATGATTATGTTTTTGTGGTCATCGACAAGTTATCAAATATGGCCATTATGGCGGCCTGCAAGAAGAATATCATAGCAGAAGCTACTGCTAAACTCTTCTTTGAATGAGTGTGGGTACACTTTGGGATCCCACACTCTATTATCTCAGATTAGGACAGTAGGTTCCTCAATACATTTTGGTCTAGTCTCCAGTTGATGGTAGACACCAAACTCACTAAGTCCACAACCTTATATCCTCAAACTAATGGCTAGACAGAGGACGTCAAAAGGATGATTGTACACATTCTGCATATCTACAACTCAAAGCATCCACACACATGGGATGAGAGCCCCGCCTATCTTCAACATAGCTACAATCGGGCTCTCCACAACTCGACTGACCACAACCCTTTTCAGGTGGGCTTGGGATTCTAGCCACTATGTTGAATCGATGTGGCCATGCCATTTACAGCTACTAACGTAGGTTCAGCTCATGTCCAGTCCGAAACAGATAAGGCAAACAACTTCATTGAGCACATCCAACATATTCACCAGCAGGTCCATGACATTCTAGAGAAATCAAATACCAAGTACAAGTAGCGACATGATCAACATCGGGTGCCACACAAGTTTCAGGTGGGCGACAAAGTCTTGTTGCATTTGCAAAAGGAATGCCTTACCGAAGCCTATCAAAAACTCAAACCACTCTGATACAATCGTTACACGATTACCAAGGCTTTGAGCTCAACATTCCCCCATTCCTTGGCCTACACCTAGTGCTCAATGTGGACCGCCTTCAGCCATACTTTCCACCATTACTAAACACATCTGACATTACAGAATAGCTGACACCCACAGAGTTAAATCCAGATTGCATGGAACAAGCTACAACTGTTCGGATCATGGACACACATATCAAGCACACTTTCCAGCAGAATATCCAACTGTATCGAGTTGTCCTAGCAAGCGAACTCCTTCACCAGGGCAAGTGGCTCACCAGGGACCAAGTTCAACAGAAGCTCCCTCATCTCATGTAGTAACTCAACAAAATGAGGACCATTTCTTCCTAAGGGGAGAGGAATGATCTAGGTGGATATTGGTGGCCACCTGTTAATTACACTTGGATCCCCACCAGTGCTTCTTTTAGTTTTTTAGTTTCCTTAATTATAGCACAATTTACTATTTTTAGCAGTTTTTCGGGTCCTAAACTTCCAAAGCCGTTTTGAGGCCCTAAACGACGTTTTTTAGGAAATCTATCGCTGACAATTTCTTGTCAAAAATCTTATTTTATATCATATTCCTCAGAGATGTCTTTCCAATGGGCTATCATGTCCGTCAAATGGAGATAACATGACCATTTCATGACCTCGGGAAGCTGGCTATCCAATTGACCCCAACGGGACCCACAAACTCTTGGTGTTACATATCCCCGGGTTAGGGTTTTGGTTGTTTAGGGTTTTCTCTTATTGTTCAAGCTAAGTGAACCTAAGTGTTTCCACTAACTCATAGCTCATTGTAAAACATGTTAAAATAAATCATCCTAGGCTTAGATCTTATCGAAATGAGGTTAGGGACTCCATTGAAAATTTTCTTGATGCCTTCAACATAAATTATGTTCCTAGAAATGAAAAAATACATACAGACTCTATAGGTGTCTCTGCAACCTCATTTAAGATTCCTAATCGAACCCAAGTGCTATACCAAATACAAGTTAAATACAGGCCATCTATAGTAGATAACCAAAAGCATTGGTAGGTGTTTGAGGATGATGAACAACTAAAGTCTTTCACTCAACTTGTAGGTGAATTCTCTCTTCTACAAATTGATGAAGACAATCCTGATATATTCAATCCTCAACCTTTTGATGATTTAGAGTCAAATTCCTTTAGAAAAATTATCCAATTATAATGATGTCCCTCGAAATCCTCCATCCATTTCTCCTGAAGATGACATTGATGAAATCAATATTGGAACCCAAGAACAAGTGAAGAACATAAAAATCTCTATCTCTTTAGCCCCAGAAGTTAAGGATGAATATCTTAAGTTACTTAGAAAGTACAAAGATGTGTTTTCTTGGTCTTATGGTGATCTTAAAAATTATGACACATCCCTCATTGAACGTAAGATCCCATTAAAGACTAAAGTTAAACCCTACCAAAAAAAACATAGAAGAATTAATCTAGTTCTTCTACCAACTATTGAGAAAGAACTTAAGAAAATGTTAGATGCATAGATTATTCTTCCACTAATATATTCTAATTGGATCTCCAACATAGTGCCTGTCAGGAAAAAGAATGGTGAAATCAGGCTTTGTATTGATTTAAAAAACTTAAATAATGCATCATTAAAGAATAACTATCCATTACCTAAGATGGATCAGTTACTTCAACAAGTTTTTGGAGCTAACAAACTTTCTATGTTAGATTGTTTCTCTCGTTATAATCAAGTTATGGTTGACAAAGAGGATAGGGAAAACACTGCCTTTACCACACCTTGGAGTACTTTCATGTATGCAAGGATGCCTTTTGGCTTGAAAAATGTAGGATCTACATTCCAGAGAGCTATGGATATAGCTTTTGTAGGTCAAGTAAACAAATTTCTTATTATTTACCTTTATGACCTTAGCATTTATTCTAATTCTAATAAAAAACATTTAAAGCACTTGATGAAGGATTTTGAAAGATGCAAGAAATTTGGAATATCATTGAATCCAAAGAAGTCTCTATTTGGTATCACTGAAGGTAAATTTCTTGGCCATATAATTTTCAAATATGGAGTAGTTATTGATCCAAATAGAGTATTAGCCGTCTACACATTATCATTACTAAGAAATAAAAGGCAAGTTCAAGATTTTCTTTGTAAAATAAACTTTTTAAGAAGGTTCATACCCAATTATGTTGAAATTGTCAAAGATATAATTGATATGCTTAAAAAGGGTCGTGATGTTAAATGAATTGTCTCTTCCAGACATGCATTTGATCAAATGAAGAAAGCCATCTCTAAAGCTCCAACCTTGGTGAGTCATGATTATACCAAATCATTCAACATCTTTTCCTTTGCCTCTAAAACAACCCTTGCTATTGTTTTATTACAAAAGAATGAAGATTCCCATGACCAACCTATAGCCTTTTTAAAAAAATTCACGAAGGATGTTGAGCTCAAATATGATATAATTGAAAAGGAGGATTATTCCCTAGTCTAGTCCTTGAAATATTTTAGGATGTATGTTTTATATTCAACCATTATAGCCTATGTCTCCAACAATGTTGTTAAAAATATTCTCACCCAACTGGATACTGATGGGAGGAGAGGTATATGGATCACTTGAATTTTGGATTTTGGTCTAACTATCAAAACCACAAAGCTAGTAAAGGTTCAAGGATTAGCTAAGCTTCTTGCTGAATCGAATTGTAAATTGTGTGGCATCAACTCTATTCTGGAAATACCAGGGGAGAATCCACAAGAACCTTCCCAACATCCTAAACAAAAGAATCCATGAGAACATTCACCTTCAGCTCAAACCATTTCTCTACATATTGATGAGAAATATCTTCTATCAAATTGGTATCAAGATATTGTAAATTTCTTGATTCATTTTGAGTGTCATGCATCAATCTCCAAAATTCAATGCAAAACTCTCAAGTTAAAAGTAGTCAAGTACTATATCATAAATGAAAATCGATATTCAAAGGACCCACTCAATATCTTGTTATTATGTTTAACAAAATTAGAGACTGAAGGGATCATTGGTCAATTTGATACAGGATTTTGTGGAGGACATTATGCTTGTAGAGAAAAAACATATAAAATATTAAGGGCAAGATTTTATTGGCCAACATTGTTCTTTCAAGTAGTAGAAAAGGTCAGAAATTGTGTGCCTTGTCAGATGTTTCATGGTATGCAAAAACTAGCAGCTCTCCCATTGATCCAAGCAATAGTTTCAACACATTTTCTCCAGTGGGGATTGAATTTTATTGGAGAGATTCATCCTACTTCAAGTAATAAACATAGATGGATCCTCTCTACAATAGACTACTTTACTAAATGGGTTGAAGTAATTCCAGTAAGTAATGCAATTGATTAAGTAGTAATCAAAATCATTGAAGAAAACATCTTATAAAGGTTTGGTTTCCCAACACAGATAGTTATTGATAGCGCCACAACATTTTCCAGTGTTAAAATGATTGAATTTTGGTAGAAATATCAGATTCTGCTATATCATTCAAGTCCATATTATCCTCAAGGTAATGGTCTTTTAGAATCATCCAATAAAAATCCAGTAAAGGATATTAATAAAAATTTAGCAGATCATAAAAAGAGCTGGGACACTAATTTAATTTATGTACTCTCGACAAACCGGATTACTCCAAAGAGATTGACTGGAAAATATTCCTTTTAATTAGTTTAGGGAAAAGATGTAATTTTCCCTACCAACTTGGCCTTCCTTGTTTTAAAGTTTCTGTGGGATTCAACTAATGAACCTGATGATTTGTGATTGAACTAAATGAGAACAGAGATGAATTTCAATACAAATCTAAAAAGTATCAGAATAAGATGAAGAGCTTGTTTGATAGAAGAGCAAGCGAAAGGGACTTCAAGGAGGGTGATCTAGTTCTAAGATGGCATTCCAGAAGAGAAGACAAAGGAAAACATGCAAAGTTTGACAACCTGTGGTTTGGACCTCTAGCTATTGCTGAAGTGAAAGGAAATGAAACTTTTGCGTTACAAAATTTAGAGGCTTAATATTCCACATATCGTGTTCAAGGAAGATTTCTCAAACATTACATTCAGTACTAAGAAGTTGAAGTAGATTTCAATACTACCATTGTAAAACGTTCGTTTATTTTACTTTTTCAACTATCAATGTGATTTTTTTTCACAGCTAAGACTCGATAGCTCGTGGAGAAGGTATGTTGATCTACAGGTTCTCTGAATTCTACAGGAAAAAGAAGTCCCCAGTTGGAGCCGATGTTGTAGCATTTTTTTTATTTTTGTAACTTAGGAAAAAATTAAAATATCTTTTAAGAAAATGTTATGTTAGGATATGGACAAAAAGAATAAGAAACAAAATGTTAGCAATATTTTGATGGATAAGTCAATATCAAATAAAATGTTAGAATAGATGCCCTAAAAAAGGAAGGCAAAAAAATAAAACGTTAGGTTAGAAATAAAAAGAAAAATAATAAATTTTGAAAGTGTTGCACATCCAAATGCCACTACTCTTCGTCAATTTTATTTTTGCAAATAAAAGGTTGTGTACAGATTATTTAAATGCCACACTGGTTCATACAATCCAATTGTAATGTTTAATCATGATTGGATTAGATTTAAATTGTTTGTTAGTAGGTAGCAAATAAAACTAGCTGAACAGTTTAATATGGGCGAGTGGAGGAAATAAGGGATAGAAGTAGTTCAATCATTAAAAGGATAATGCTGAGGTCCTAGTCTAAATGCACTTATATGACTAATTTTGTAAAAATATGTTATGAAAGGTAAGGTTAGGTGGAGAAATGAAATGAAATTGGAGCATGATAGAATTTTTATGCTAACGAAAAGCATTGGATATATGTGCATTTGACCAATGGTTTTAATTAACCATGACTTTCTAAAGCCCAATGTTATTCACAAACTTTATCCATTGATTCCCTTCTAACCCCACACCTATCATATCCATCATATTTATTTAAACCACACCATAAACTTCCACCTCACTTCATTAAGCGCCTTCCATTTTCATTTCATCCCTCAGATCTCCCTCCAATCTGATGGCCAACATTGCTCCTCAGCCCTCCCTTGCTGTTTGAACATTGTTAATGGGCGGAGTGGGGTAGGGGTTCCAAAGTCGGTAGTTATAGAAACCGCCCTCCGAAATTGCCAACCTTTGCTCATGGTTATTTGGGACTTAAAATCTCAAACCCCTTACCGCCTGAAATCAGTCTCGAACACGGTTTTCGACCTACTCCATCACCTTTGCTCCTGGGTCATTGTCTAGGACAACACCCTGTGACTTCCTCTGTCCCATCATCCTACATTGACCAATCTTCAACCTATCTCCCCGTTATCCATTTAATTCACCACACCTGCAAAAGAATATTCCATCGATCTGTTTCTCAGGCCTGTTGGAGAATTAATACAAATTTAGCTTTTGATTAACAAACATTCTCAATTTTATGCCTTATAAACCCTGTTCATTCATAAAAACCATCATACAGTGCATGACCATAACTTAGTTGATCATTGGATACTTGCAGCTTATAGTCGAAATGACAAGTTCACCATTGAAGCAAATGTTTTGTCCTCCTCCAAGCAAGCTAGCATCCAAGTTCACTCTATCTTTTTCAATTACACTATTTTTCTGTTATCATTGTATTTCAACGAAATCCTTCCCATTTCTATCACTTTTAGTTTGTAATCCAATGAATAGAATGCCTCCTAAGGGAGAGGAAGTTGCAAAAACCCAAAATCCTCTCATTTATCCTCAAGTTGATTTCCATCATCTTCCCTTTGTTGACAGAGACTATAAAATCCATGAGTCCTTGTTGGGATTTGACTTGTTTGAGATATATTATTAGATGGAGGACCAATTCATTGATCAAATTGACAAAACTAGACTTTAGGACTCCCATCTTTCTCATTACATTTTCCCTCAGATCCACAAAGCACCTGAATTTGTCAGAAAATGCCATGCAGCTTATGACCCAAGTCAAACAGCTATTATCTCACCTACAGGAGAAATCTTGAGCTCCATCAATGCCCAGTCCATTGAACAAATGTTGCAGGCCCCAAATATTGTCCCAACCACTACTTTTTCTCATCAAATCCTAATAGAAGCCTATCAGAAGATGGATTTCAATACAAAATCTCAAACCCCAGAATATTTCCTAGTTGTGGATAGCCCTCTACCTAAAAGAAACCCTCCCTATGATTCAACTATATTCCTAGACAGAACCAAGAAAATTGCCACCATTCTCTCTTATCTCCTTGGTTGCTATTCTAATCAATACGTAGATGAAGCCATTATTGGTGTCTTGTCTATCTTTTCCGTTGGTTCGAAACCCACTTTTATTTTTAACTTTAGTCAATTTCTAGGTGAGGCCATTCATGAACAGTTTGTCCAATTTAATACTGAAGAAGTATTCAAGTATGCTTCAATACTTGTATATCTTTTTATCTATTTTGAGGGAGACAAGTTTCCATTCAGTTTGCAGAAGCTAGATGAAGAAGGGAACCATCAATCAATTATCTTTTGGAATTCTATGGGAATGGAGGAGAAAGAAATTTTTTTATATCAACACTTCATAGAATTGTTTGTTCATCTAGCCATTAATCTTCTGAGCAATACTCTGGAACCAAGGATTAGTGATGAAATTGTAAAAGTCTTGCAGCTAGTTGATCAAGCCACAACAGGAGATTGGTATCTTTAACAAAATTATATAGAGATCAGAGTCTTTGGCTGTGAGCTTCCACCTTACAAGTTGCCTAACTACCTACCTATGATAATTTTTTCATTAGAGTATATTAGGCAAAGGCTCAATGCACATGAAGTGCATTTTGTGGCTACAAAAAAAGAAATCATAGTTTAAGCTAAAATTTCAAGTTGGTCCATTCATCCGTAACACTAGAGAGGCATGAGAAGAAGCCTACATGTTATTGAAAGAGATGAAGTTTGGCCTTAGCTTTACTTGGTCATATGGACCAATGGGAGTGATTTCAAAACTTGGAGTAGAAATTAAATTCACTCCATATCATCACACAACCAGGCTTGAGATTGAACAATACAAAAATCTATTAGAATGGAAGGAAAACACCGTTCAATAAGTTAATGAGAAGGCAGTCTCTACTTCAAATATACAAACTCCACTTGTATAAGAAAAGACAACCAAATGAGGAAGGGAAGAATAGTCATCCCCTACATAAGAAGCATGAAGTAAAGGCTTTAGAATTATGCACAGAAAGAAGAGGCCTAAGAGCTCATTGAGGGTTAGTGCAACTAATGAGTCTCAAAAAACAACATTTGAATGACATGGAGAGACATCTCTTTCTACACGCTGGTGGATAGACTACTTAGTCTCCCACTCATTCCACCACATCTCATGAACAACAGGTGATTTAGATAAGTGAAGGATGTTAGAAGGATAAAGAAGATGATATTTTTGATGTTTGCAGTGAAATTAAGAAGAAGAATGAGGAATTAAAGTTAAACATGTATCCTTAATTCTAGAAACGTTCTTCTAGTTCTCAAGTCATACTTCTTTGAGTCTTTGACTCTGAAAAGGGTAAGATGCAGATGGCTTCCTTACAAGCTCAAATTCCACAACCCAAAACTGTTGCACATTATCAGAAGCAAAGTTCCTTTGAATTCAATGTTAAAGATGTACATCCAATTGACCAAATTGAGATGCATAAACAAACTGGTGAAATGATTGTTTCCAGTTTAACTAACAATTCCATGAGTATCTCAAATATTTCAGTTACCTTGGCTAATACACAGTCATAACTTAGGCTTGAGAAAGTTTCCTTATTGGAAAAAGATGCCAATATCAAAGCTTTGGAAGATCTCGTGCTAAATATGGGATATGATCCCTCTGATATAAATGTTGCAGAAGAATTTGTCAAGAAGAAGAATATTGAGATTTCAGCATTAACAAAGTAGCTCAAATTGATAGCTTTAGAGGACCCAATGACCAAAAAAAATTGAAGGAACCGAGGCTCAAAAATCACATGATGAAGCTCATCATAGAAAAAAATATGCAAATAAAATATATGAAGGAACAATTGGAAAAACTTGTCAAAGAGAAAGAGGAAGTTGTGAAAAAGGCCAATATTCCATTCGATGTAGTTCCTGTTATAACACTTTCTATAACTACAGTTTCTACCACAGGCACAAAGACAACCACATGTATAGCAGAAGTAGCTGAACGACATGTTGAAGTTGTTCAAAACCTATCTACTCAGACAGAGGAAATAAAAAAGATGCAAGATCAATTGAAGATACTACAACATATGGAAGTAGTTGCAGACAACTCGGATGTAGTTGAATTGTAGAGGGTAAGAGGTCAAATTGAGGTATTGCAGAAAAAATTCAAAGATTCTTACCTTAGAAATACATTGGGTTTAGTAAAAGATATTATATGTGAAAATATCATTGAATCAATCAAAGATATATGGCTATATATCAAAATAATTTTTGACCAAAAAGAATTGTTGGAAAGAGCTCAAGAAGCTATTGAAACCATCTCAAATGAACTTGAGGACAAGCTAGAGATAGACACTGATATAATCAAGTTGCTAAATTATAAAGACAACAATGAGCTTCAAGAATTTGGTATTGATGAAAGGACAACAACCATACTGGAAGCGAAGAAGCTTATTACAAAGAAACATCTCATTCTTCAGTTTGAGGAAAAGTGCAGCAATGTTGATGCCATATTCAAACATTTTTTCAATAAGCTGGAACCCTTGACCAATAGGCTGGAACCCTTGACCATCCAAGGTTTTCCCTCCATATTTCTAATAAATGATAAGGTAATGCCTATTGAAGACTATTTCTGCAAGCTTACATAACTCCAGACTAGTGGAGCTACAGTTTAAAATATAAAGGGTACAACAACAGTAAGGCTTGTGTTGAATGCCCTCAAAGATACGTTTTTCATCCTACATTAGATCATGTTTTAGGGCTTTACAACAATGAAGTGTGTTAAATTTCCAAAGTTGCAAACAAACATTAGAATATTTGGCTAGGGAGTAAATCCATTTACTATAGTTTGTCTCCATAAATCTCCCCTTACAAACGAGTTAAGCAAGTAAAGCACGAGATCATATCAGACCCAGTGGATTGATCGACCCCACTTCATCGATTACGGTAAAGTAATTTTCACGTATCAAAAATTGTTCTGAAAGGTAATTAGGTTTCACTTTGAAGTAAACCTAAGGTTAAGCATGTTGATGAAATTTCAAGGGGATTGATCTTTGTTACTTTGTCGTTGTGTGTATGTCTAAATTTGTGATTGTCACCAATGTTAAATTGTCTTAAGTGGTAACCTTAGAGACCATAATCTTAGGGTTATTATCCAAGGTGACGGTAGAGGGGAAGTTTTTGTTGCTCAGTTAGACCATTTTGGAGGGTATTCTTCACTTGGGATGGCATAACTGAAGATTACCTACACCAGATCATGCACATTTAGTAGGTTGTCAGTGTAATTGGTTCCCTCGCTCTATATTTAGCAACTTTTCACATTGATCTTTGCAATGTTGGAGTTCATCACCAACTTGTGATTTCTCTATGAAAAGCACATTTGCATGGTTTGATTCCTTATATTTACTAGCACATTTTATTTTCTTGGTTTTACTTTTTTGAGACCTTAGATTTCGACTGTGAATATTATTTTGGATTCCTAATAAAAAATCATTGTGGTTGATTCACCGAGACATTTGAATAAAATGTAGGGTTTATCCTCTGAATATACACTTAGTCAATTAGAAAATATTAAAACTAAGAAGTCAACGTCAATAGGATCTGGGACCTCAAAACAACCTGAAGCATCTACAATTTTATAATATGAAACAATAGAAAATTAAGTGATTCAACCTTATGAAGTAGAATCATGATTAATTCAATTTGGACCAGAAGTTATTGAATTTATTCGAAGAGATTTTAACACGGGAGAAGTTCAAGACACATAACTATGTTAACCCAAAGTTGAAGACCCTTATTCTGATAACTCTAATCCTCAATCACCTTTTGCTATTATACCCCTACTCCTCAACCACCTTAACATCAAAGGAACGTCATAATTACAATTGGATAACCTCATGTTCTAACCAATATTGAAGATATTACTGGAAATGAGGAGGAAGAATCACCACATAATCCTATTACTATTGGTGAACCAAGAATTTTTCATAATGTTTCTTTTGATCCCTTTCGACCAAATCCTTGGTATTCTACGCCCTTGGAATTTTTAGGCCAATGTCTTCCACGTTACTGCACTCCCTTTTACTTTTCATCGAGATGAAACATGCCATAAATTCCTCTTGGGAGTTAGCCCAATGATACATCTAGGTATACCACCTCCCCAGAGTCAGTATTCTATGGTGTTCCTTGAGTTCCTACTAGGTACCAGTCACTTCCTGAAACTTTTTCTGGAGTTACTCCTTGATATGGTTTATCTACATCTATTGTCTAGAGCATGAATTCCATACCTCAAGCACATTTGGCATCAAACTATTATTTTAACATGATATTTAGTAACTTAGGAATCCTCAAGAAACCCTAATTAGTGTTTATTATCAACCTTGGAGGCAACCACCTTATCCTCCACCTAGAGGTTAATTTGTTGTCCGATCATATTCTACAATTCGAGGACACCTTTTACTTGAACTTGTGGTTAAATACCTCAGGCCGATCCAAGTCAACCTTATTCTAGGTCAACACTTTATTGATGCTCCTTAGCCTAGGACAAATACTATTTGGAACCTTGGTTTAGCTCAAAAATCTATTCTAGTTTCCCCACAAGTGCCAGTTTATCAAATTGTTCATCTTACTGGAAGATCTGTTCCACAAATACCTATTCTAAGTATTTCAGTACTTGTCTAGAGACCTTTCCACGGGATTCTGCAAATACCTGTTCAACATCCCGTTCAAGGAATTCCACAAACACCTATTCAACAAGTTCAAAAACCTTTTCAGCAACCATTTCAACAACCTATTCAAAGTAGACCTTAAACACCTGTTAAGGATACTATTTGGACATATGTTTAGCAAATGATTCA
This sequence comes from Pinus taeda, assembly GCA_000404065.3. Lineage (NCBI taxonomy): Eukaryota > Viridiplantae > Streptophyta > Pinopsida > Pinales > Pinaceae > Pinus > Pinus taeda. The sequence continues at coordinate 22,120 of APFE030259151.1, forward strand.
AAGTTCACCTCAAACACATATCCTTTGAGCATCATAAATGAGTGTCTAGGTTACCCCTTAGTTTCCTGTTCAATAAACTACACAGGCTACATCTCAAGCATCTGTTTATTAAATTTGGTCCTACCTTCTAGTCTACAACATAGATTCCAATCAGACAACCTTGTATATGGATAATACAAACACCGTATCAAGGTCAAGCTTTTCGAAGACATCCTTTCCAAGATCAATATTTTGAAAAAAATTCTTTACAAGGAAAATTTGTCTGAGGCCAACCTACTCAAAGTTAATTTGTCGAAAGTCAACCTTTTCAAAGTCATCTTGTATAGGGGAAATATTACTTTCATCAAATGGTTTAAATTCCACCTTTCTAGAGTCAACCATACCCTATTCATATGTTTCAAATTCCATTTCAATCATAACCTAGTTTGACTCACCCTCGTTACCCTCGAGGAATGAAAATACCAAGTGCACAAGATATTTGAGGATATATTGGTATCCTCCTCTAGGGGTTGGACTTAACCCTCATAGTTTTCAAAATCTACAATAAGACTTCAGCCAACAGTTACCATTCATCACAACCTTAGATGTTCCATATTTATCCCACCTGACGAACAATCTTATGTATTATTATCCATTTTGGCTAGAAATTCCTACTAAGTTATCAAGTGATATACTAAATTTTTAAGGAAAATTAGGAGATGACCCATCAAATCATATTATGACATATCATTTTTGGTGTCCATTGAAATCATTAATCAATGATTCTACCAAACTATGGCTTTTCCAATGAACTTTGACCATTTTGGGAAAAAGGGGTAGATTGACTTACATCACACTTATTTCTATAATTTCAACTCTTAAGCAACACATTTTTGGGCACATTTGTTGAAAATAATACTGAGAGGGGGGGTGAATCAGTATTATCTAGTTCTTTTACCAAATCTTCATTATTTACACTTTGAATTATGTTTGCATATCAGTACCATAAAATAATGAGCATGAACAAGAAAAACAGACAGTCACATCAAAGAACACCAGATATAAGGTGGAAACCCAATGTGGGTGAAAACCACCTACTGCAATATGTCTTCTATCTTCTTTCAAATTAGAAACTCCTTTTACAATGGTCTTGTACTGGTGCAGTCCTTTACCAGTACGCAGGCTGCAACCTGCAGAGAGCTACAACTCTCTCTCTTTTTACAGTCTCTCCTAGAAGGGAGCTACAACCCCCTACTTCTTTTTCTTTCAAGGACCACTTTTCATAAATTTTCAAACTGGATCCATAAACATCAAATGGTCATCAAGTACATGTAGATTTCATAGTCAACAACAGTAACCAGATCAACAACATAGAACTAAACCCAGAACATCTTATCAACTGAAAAATTTAGTCAATAGATAGTCATGAGACAGATACGCAGCTTTCCTTTCTTTGGCCTGGGTCGCTACGCACTTCACCCTCTGCTTCTCTGCGTATACCCGCAGAGTTCCTTTTTCTCCACTGTGTGACCACGCACTGCTTCTTCTACTACTGTGTATAGTACGCACCCAAATACACTATCGCGCCGCGTACTTCACTGAAGCCACGCACCCAAAGACACTATCACGCCACGTAATTTTTCTGTGCATACACACCTGAACCTCCGTCGCTCTGCGTACCCACGCACTACGCCTTCGTTGCCTCTGCGTACCCATGCACTGCGCCTTTGTGTCCCCTGCGTACCCACGCACTTATCCTTCTTTTGCTCTGCGTGCCCCTCGCACTCGCACCATTAAACAGCTGCGTACCTCTAATTAGGGCCGAAATATAGTCAGATGCTCAAATATGATCTTGCGCTCGAGAGATCACCCTTCACAGATTCGCTTTCAACTTCTCTTTTATAGATCAAACTTTTAAACCGAGAACCCAATATTTCACATCTTAAGATATTCAATTTTCGAAAGATGCTCAAGCCAAATGATCTCCTTTGCTTTATATAGGCAAGCTCTTCCTCAAATCATGGACCAATACCACGGGCCAAAACCATAATAACACAATACCGTCGGCTAAATACCAAGGGTTAAACATAAGAAACCCCACGTGTGTTTTTCTCTACCTTGAAATGAGTGCACTGGGGGTACGCACCTCCTGAATGGCTGACTTGCATGTCTGGCCGCGGTCCCTGCACAGCGTACCTGCGGGTACGCATCTTCTGAACTGTTCTCCTGCGTACTTCTTAATTTTCATCATATTGAGAGCCTTCCCATGGGTGTTGCCATCAAGTACAACATCTGTAACATATAACCTCACCGGAAACATAATGCCAACAATCTCCCCCTTTGGACTTGATGGCAACCTCAGAAACTTCAGCGACATTCTCCCCCTTTGACATCAAGGGAAAAGGGTTATGCCCCCCCTAAGAACATGCTCCCCCTGAATATGAACCAGATCTGTAAAGAAGAACCATAATCCACCAGACACCATTAATGACCAAGAAAGAGATAGAGACATATTGCAGCTATATTCAGACCAGCTCCCATGATCTCCTTTTTGTACATCCTCCATAATGCCAACAATGCATTATATTCTCCCCCTGAACCTGTGCCGCAACCCAGCACATGTACGCATATACCCCAGATGAATCATGCGTACAACCAACAATCAGAAGAGTCTCAACAATAGGATGATGCATCAACAACCCCCAGCTTTTGCCTGAGGTATTCAAAAGTCTCCCTGGGCAATGGTTTGGTGAGAATATCAGCAACTTGTTCCTCCTTAGAAGGAACATACTCCAACTTGACCTTTTGTTCAAGCACTTGTTCCCGGAGAAAATGATACTTGATTGTATGTGCTTGGTTTTTGAATGCATGACGGGATTCTTTGAGATGCTGATTGCACTTGTGTTATCGCATAAGATAGAGATAGGTGGTGTACAAGTGATTTGAAAATCCTGCAAGGTCTGGATCATCCAAAGGAGTTGAGTGC
>APFE030259151.1:29845-66777 GCA_000404065.3 Pinus taeda
CATATACACATCCTAATGGAGTACATATGACTACCAATAAACCATCAAAACATAGATTAGAGCACTTGAAATCAAATTTGTCTAAGTCTTAAGAAAAACCAAAGGCACCAATCCGAACATCCAAAGCTATTTATAGTGATGCCATGGTTTCACCCAAAATAGGCATGTAAATTTATACATATGGAAAAAAAACAACTATTTAACCCCATTCTCGTAATGAAGCTTTTAGAACCAGTTTGACATAGTAACTTCCCCAGTTAACATAGTAATTTACCAGTTACTAATATAATTATGTCATCCTAGCTAAGTCAGGGACTTGACACTAGATGCAGTCAGTATCTAGTCAAGGACTTGTTCCAAAATAACTGAATTATTGCAGGTTGAACCAAAGGTCATGGAGAGTGACAACATTGGATATATGCTATAAAGACAGCGGGTTGTGCCAAAGGGGAACTCACTTAAATATTGGTTTTTTCACTTTGTAAAGAGAGAGGGTCATGTTGAACGGCTCAAGTTTTTTTGTTTACGCATTATAAAGAGGGGCAATCACACTAGAGGGTCATTGTAACAAATTTTGGTGTTGTGATCTAAATTTATGTTTTACACGTGTTTAATAATAAATAAGGGTGCTAGTTGTTTCATGGAAAAACAATGATGTTTGGTTTAATTGTTGAAGTATTAAATAAGATGATGAATGTGGAAATACTTTACATGGTTCTATAGTGTTTTTATGGTATTCCGTTAAATGACAAATATAGATTATTAATAACAAGTATTGTTTTATGAGACATAGTCCAGGAGAAGTAACTTTATTCTAGTATTAATCGGTTGTGAATCACGCCAGTGCCACAGACTCGATGATCATAGTGCACCAAACATGTCCTATAGCTATGTGTAGCCTCTAGGGTCATGAAAAGTGGGCAAGAAAGTGGGCCAAACAATAGGTAGACATAAAATGAACCACAACTTAACATTTTTTGGCACAGGCTAATGTGCATGGATTGACGAAAAACTATAATTTTGTGTTTGCGGGGCATGTGCACACATAACAAAATTTGGTTTTTTTAGGGAATGCCTACATGTAACAAAATTTGGTCTTTCCACATTATTCCTGCACAAAACGAGGAGGTAAGGCACATTGGAGTGTTGGGAATAAGGAAATCCAAATAATGGATAGGCATAAGGTCGGCGACAACTTAATTGTTTTTGGCAAGACCTCTTGTGAAAAAACAAGCATAGTCATCAAATTTGGTGTTTCCATGATGCACCTACATGGAAAAAAACCTTGTTTTGTCGAAATTACTCCACGAAAAAATTAGGCAAGATAAAAGGAAGTCGTTGAAAATAAGGCATGTTGAATGAAAAATAGGCACAAGTTTGGTTGAAACTTAGCATTTTTTGCATGCCCTCATGTGCATGATTGAGCAATGGAATAAAATTTGGATTTTTATATCTGTATGCACACAAAAAAATCATCTGGTGTGTTCAAGGCACATGCAAATGGGACAAAAATTGGTGTATACAAGGCATGTTGACATAGAATGAAATTTGGTTTTTATAGAATGTTCTCGCACATAATGGAATTTGAAGTTTGCAAGGTGCCCTCGCACCGAATGAAATTTGGTTTTTTCATGGCACACTTCCATGGAACAAACTTCGATGTTCCATATAGGTGTACAAAATTAAATCTTGGCATGCCTATCCTGTGTATTTGTGGTTCAATGGCTAGAGAAGAGGTCGCTACTGCCATCACATTTTATTTGTATTGAAACTCCTTACAACACTAATTTGCCGATTTCCACCTAAGCTCTTATTTCCTCTATTACATCCTCTATCTGTGAAAATCCATCACACTTTGAGTCCCCTTGTAGTTTTTATACCTCACTCTTATGAATCTAGTTTGCAAGTTGTCCACTATGTCATATGGCTAGTTGGGATTGTCGACCAACAACTATGATTCTAGCTTTCACACCCTTCAACTATATCAAATATAATTACAAGTGTGGTTATAGCATGCTCATAACACACATCCAAACAACCCACATGAATGACTAGTTTTCTAATAGTTTCTCTTTCCACTGTGTCATCCTGCGGTGATGTTCACTACTTTTAGTGGCTTGTTCCTCTCAAAATATGAATTCTTTTATCCTATTCCCACCCCACAACCTATATTTGTATTCCTCCATCCTAGCAACCCCTTGCAAATTTCTTGTAATTATCATCAAATTGTTTGGTAGCTTCTTTAAGTGGTTGAACTTTGGTGGATCCTCAAGTGTAATAATTCTTACTTGTCTACTAGCTAAAGTAGCTTGCCATTTACCATCACCCTGTCAAGTCTGATATCCATATCTCCTCTCTTGCAACCTACTTTTATGGAGGATCTCACCAAGAATTATGGCCATAACTCTCATTTTCTTCTTTTTTTTTCTTTTTCACTACCTCAATTCTCTATGGATTTCACCCAACCAGAACATGGCCTAGTCAACAATATCAACTATCACTTCCATATGAATCAACTAACATTTCTCCCATAAAATTTCGTTTCCCACTTTCTTGATTTTTGGTTGGATAAACTAAGTATTTTCATAATATATTTGAGCAGAATTGTCTGCCCTATACTGGGTGTGAGAGCCACCCTGATCTCTAAAATGGGTAACACATCTCTTGCTATTTACTCATTAATGAGGCATGGTGACTGCGCTACAAAATAGTTAGGAATTAGAGTAAAAAGTTAGGCTATATTGCCATGATTATCTCTGAAGATCATGGAACCTCATGGTGGTGATGAAATATATAGAAATTCAAATTCCTTCCCACAAAAAAACTCGGTATTTATGTGGTTGAAAGTTAACAAGAAGACCTATATGTGAATAAATATTAGTACTAATATAGTAATAAATATTTGAAGAAATTTGTTATAGTGAATAGTTATAGGAATTCCTATTTCTAAGTTACCATATTTAGAACATTATCAATAAAATATTGGAATTCAATAGAGAATATTTAGGATCACACAGGGTGTCTCTTTTTGTTAACAAATTCCTCAATAGTCCTATTTAAAATCAATGTAACATAAGCGTGTGAAACAAGTGGTTTTTTATTCTATTTTCGAAAAAGTAATGAGATTTTTTTATTGGAAAAATGGATGTAGTATGAATATATTTATTAAAAAGATAAAATAGACACACATGGTCCCACAAAATCATTTCTCACTTATACACTTGTATATCAATAGTTTAGCACACCAAATCAATAATTCATAGACAACCCAGTGCATTAGTGTCAATTTTATACCCATATTGACCATATGGAACCTCATTGACCATTGTTGACTTATATATACCATTGTTAAATCAGTACTATGATAAGCCTTGAAATGTAGGCACTACCCTCATCTCCATATGTCGACGTCATCAATGAGTTATTAGTATATCTAAATTTTCAGTTTTGGATATACTCTTAGTATTATAGTGGCCAGTGAATATTTAATCATGTGACTCACCTAGATTATTTCAACTCATCAATGGTGCACCATTATTTAAAGCAGAAACAAACATTAAAATTGAAATCCATCTAAGAACTAACACACTAATATAACTCCATTATAAAAAACTCTAAGAAAATAATCCCTTAGCATAAAAACATCCAACCTTAAATTTATGTTTCTTGTACCACCCACTACATATTACACTATCCATTTCCATGTAATCCATATATTATAACCAAACAAATCCTAATTCCTAATAAATTCATTAAATATTTCCCAAATAACACTACTAAAGAAATAACCAACCAATACCTAACAAGGAACACATACATTTTCACACTATGTGAGTGAGAGAAATTTCAAGCTTCCACTGACCACTACGATATCCAAATAAACCAATTTGGTTCAACACATGAAGTTCTAGTTTTGGGTTTGGCCAGCCCAATGAAATCCTAAAACACCAATTCCAAGTTCAATCAACATAAATTTTTCAAATTCACATAATTTCTTCTGCGTTATTTTTTCTTGGATTCATATTTTGAAGCATTTTTGGATTCTTCTGCATTTAATCTTTCGTATTTAATGCAAAATGTAAGTGTTCATCTGTATTTAAAGTTCTTATAAAAAAAATTAATTGTGTTAAATTTAAAGCATTTCGAGTTCTTCTCTTTTGACAATGCGTGTAGATAAGGGTTATCTTTTAGCTTTCATTCTTTTTTCGATGTTACAAGTTCTAATAATAATTAAATGTTAAGGTTATTATTTGGTAGATGGATAAGGCAGAGCTATAGATCATGTTTCTAAGAGCCTATATTTTTGAGGGGTAGGGATTATTTTATTTTCTTCAACATCTCTTCTAGCAATGATTTCTTTGTTGAACAAAGCAATCATGTTTCGCTCTAGGGCCCATTCTGTGAATTTCACTATCCATTAACCTTGTGATACTACTCCTACACAAAAGGATAGTTCAAATGAAAGTAGGATAAACCATTTAATCATGGTATATTTTGTGAGGAAATAAATGGATCCACTCACAATTATCTAGACGAAGAACAATTATAAAAAAATGAAGAATATGATTTTCATATCAACTATCTAGAATGGAAAACCCTTTAGCTTATAGTTTTGATAAAGGAAGCATGAAGTTTTCTTTGTGGAGTTTAATGGTTGTCCTATTTTTCATAACAACCATGATTACATCATTGATAATGAATTGATGGGACAAGGAACATTTATTATAGTTTGTAATGAATTTATACATCAAAAAAGGAGTTATATAATTGTGGTAAATGTTTATAAGTAACTGGGCCACTAGTAATCATGTGTCCTTAATCATCTCTTATAGAATCATTCATGTGACCAATTGGGAATTTATCTAGAATTTTCCATTCTAAATAAGTAATTATGATGGGCATTATAGCGGATTTGGAATTGTAATCTTTTAAATATCAACTTGAGGGATATTATTAGGATTAGGTATGATGCATGCTTGCATCCAAAACATGGAGGAAGACAATGAACATGGAAGAAACATAATGGGAAGAAATTACATTTACAATTCATGGCTTAGACTTTCCCTTGTGAAATTATGACATAACTATTCATCTTTAGTAAACTCGTGTGTATCCACATGTGATCCATTTCAATAACTGATCTGTAAATGAGGGTCTTATAGCCCAATCGCTTCATCAACATTGATACTTTGTGGAAACTAAACTCTGATCTTTGTTCTTAGTCTGTATACATATGTCGATCTTCAAAATAGTTAGAATTCCTCTATCTTCAACATAGGTTGCACACATCAACCAGCTAAAACACAACAATAAGTATGTCAATAAAAGAAAAGAAGGTTCTGTAACACTCTATCTATTGGGCACCTAATCCTAAAGGGTTAGCGTGGAAGCTGAATGGACAAAGCAGTCCAAGAGACCTTCGGATGTGAATCCCAAAAGTCACCAAATGTACTATAAATGTATATCAGATTGTTAATAAAAAATGCAATGCATGATTTATCTTTCTATTGCTTTCGCTGTCCATGTCTGTTTAACATGGTATCAGAGCCATGATGAGTGGCCTGTTTTCCCTGAGCAACTGATCTAAGTTGCCTTGAATAGTGCTGGCCTAGTCTTCATTACCTGAAGAATGCCTGCCTGCCTGCCTGAAGCTGCATACCTAATTTCTGAAGGAAACGCACAGGTCCCAGAAATAGTTATAACTCCTGTTGTCCTGTGAGCTTCTCTGAGCGCTACTCTGACATTGATTCCCTGCCTTTGCCTTTGATTAGATTGCCTGCCTGTAAATGACGGGAGAATTTAATATAACCTGACAAGTCGAAGCGTGCACAGAGTGCGAACAGATATTTCAGTCAATGTGAGCGTTATTGCGGCAGTCAGCACTGGAAACGGACGCCCCTTCACCGTCAGAATATTGAAAGGCTAAGTCTTGTCTCGTCTTCGTCGTTACAATTCGTAAGCTTGATAACGGTGGTGTCACTGCAATGTAACTCATAATCCTCACGAGTTGATTTAGTGAGGTTTTGTATTATGAAAAGTTATTAGGTTAATATGAATTTCATGTTCTGTGAGAAGTTGGATGCGTGGGGAATGGAGAACTAAGTTCCTATAAACTAAAGTGTGGCAAAATATGATTACTAAGTTCTTATGAACCTCGTTTAAACTAAAGTGTGGCCAATTATGATTTTATTAATACGTGCTCACGAAAAAGGTTTATGCCCCTGCAACCAAGAGTTGAGATCCGATCATCGTGGATGTGTCGAGCGTGGCATGCATAATGGAATATGTGTGTGTTAAATTTTGTGTGGGTTTATGGTAAAGTCCACCAATCATTTATACCTGCATGTAAGTGAGGTATGGTGTTGGGATGTACGTGGTCGTGTCCAGTGAACGTAAGAACTAATGCTATAAATAGATGAAACGTGGAATCCACATCACATGTAATGGATGTGTATGAAGAGGAATGCCAACAGCCATTCGGCCTGCAACTTTGTTTTATTCCTCCATTGAATTACCGATTAGTGAGTAAGAGTTTGAAATTGGTAGTTGTGTAAAAAGATATGTTGTTGAGTGTGCCTGCTATGAGTGAGCCCATCCGCATTAAAGGATATTTACTGACGCCACTTTATTGAAAGGCTAAGTCTTGTCTTGTCTGCTGTTCTGTCATTGAACTTGACCTGTTACATAAACACACAACAGCGTTGTTGAAAAATAAAAAAACAAACATAAAGAAGAAACGGTAGTTGCGCAGCCCAATGCACTGCCCTACCCATGGGCAATGATGATCAAAACGCTCCACACAATTATTGCATATAGAGCAGTGGGAACATCGTGGTGGACGATACAACATACAACTGCTTAAAGGAGGTTGCCGGTTCTAGTTTCGGGGTGGCCAATGATTCAGGGTTTTGAGAAAAATATGCAACAATTTGATTTTTAATCTCTGGAGTATTTTTAACGGGAGGCCGCTGGTTCTTCTCCGACTGACTACTCAGTGATCTGCGTGTCAACAACTCTTTACCAAGCGAGCAACCTGTCCTTTGTTGTGTCATCCTCGGCTACTTGCAGGACGTGTGTCATCCGTGGCTAATAGCATCATGGCACAGCCCTTGGTATAATAGTTACAACAACCATTATCAGGAATTCGAATGCATGAGACAGCAGATGGAAGACCTGCTCTACAAGTATGGAGTGGACATTGCTTTTCATGGACATGTGCATGCATACGAGAGAATGAATCATGTTTAACCAAAGCGGAAATCACTATCTTGGAAGCAATGGTTCTTACAAAACATTCAATCGAGCCTCCATTTGGGAACTGAAAAACAAAAACAAAGTTGGAAGACTCAGCTACAACCGTCTCAATGCCAGTATCGAACTGAAATGTGGAGTGAACTTGAAACCTCCATTTCGTGCAACTTCTCATCACTGCCCTAATTATATGCTGTGCCACCCATTATATTTTGTATGCTGCGCCACTGAATGAATCCCTTTCCTACAGTGTATTGTTGTTTTTAAGCTTTTCTCTGAGCCTTTATATTGCTACTCTTTAAATTATTTACACCAGAGCATAAGCAGTCTACAAATATACTCACAAAGGAAAATTTTACATTTAAGGTGGTTGGAAGTAGACTCAACGGTGGAACGTAGTTGTTTGTCCATGATATCAGTGGGCTTCATCGTCATACCTGTGATTCCTAGGAGAATTTAACGTGCAGGTTTGTAAGAGGAAGTCTACGCATCTCTTCGTTTCCTATTGATAAGCTTCGGTGAACAGGTTCGGACAAATCAATCTGGGGATTTAAAGGAAGATTGGAAGGAGCTTCAACAACAACGTTCTCCATTTCTTCAGGTGCCTCTGATGTGGCATACATGAGACCTTACAGACCTGTCATCATATAATGCTGTAACCATTTCTAATGAGCAACCACCTGTCGTGATGTCACCAAAATCTCCAAGTAATCTGCAAGCTGATAGCGTGAGCCATCTTTCATGACCATAATCAGGTCATAACAAGTATAAAAGCAGGTCTCTGGAGCATCAAGAAGAAACTGCCGTGGATCCATCACAGAATCTCCAGGGTTTATCTGCAGCTCAAGGCTTTCCCCAAATGGTCCCTTGACCATAACAGGATACAGGCGGAGCTCCCCATTTCCTTGCTTGTCTTTGTCTGCTTTGTCGGAATCTGAAGTCTTTCCATTCTCTGAGCGGAAGCGTGGTGGAGCCGAATGTCCTTGATCAGCTTTCTTAATGGGGAGCATAATTTGTATTTTTTATTAAACTAATGCTCCATGTTTTAAGAAGCTTGAAATATCTTTCCAAAAATCTTTTAGCTTTCTCAGAATTCAAAGTATCATTAAAGTATAATTAAGGCACAATTTTTTTTTGGGAAAATGGATCAAATTGGTGAAGTATTAGAGTTTTTGAAAACTCTAATACAATCTACTTCTAATGACACATTCCAAATCAGCAAAGCCTCTCTCTCAGAAATTCAGACATGTTTACAAAATGCACAGGAAAATATTGATTTTTTGCAGCTTGAATCACAGTTACAGCAACAAGAGCTACATCAAAATAGACACCATTCTGAACCTATTTTTGTTCAGAACTTTGAGACAACCACCCATCGGCAGCATGTTACAGTTCATTCAGATTTAGTACCAAACAAAGCAGCAAGGTTACATGCAGATGCAGAAACTCAATGTGCACTTCCCAAGCCCATCATCAGACCTTGGGAACAGCTTGTCCACAACAAGCACAGAACTGGTCTTGGATATGACAAGGACTTGTCCTTTCATATTCCAGACTACTGAAAACCCATTTAGTTTCAGAGTGTTGGTTTCATTCATGACAGTTCACCTGCTCCTCATGATAGTTAAGCTTCAGCTGTTCCAGACCCTGCTCCTCTTCCACAGCAACAACAGCAACAACAGATCGTGAAATGCCAACACTGTGATCGAGTTGGCCATCTGAAAGATCACTGTTTTGATCTTCATCCATGTAAGCATTGCCATAAAACCAACCATTCTTCACACAGATGCTTCAGAAACAAACACCCTGCAAGAACAAAGATTCATCTAGGATGGATCGCTTCTTGGCAATGGGCATCAACAACCAAGAAGATATTTCAAACACGTCAGAACTTGTTCCAGAATATTGAACAGTCTTGCAGTTGATTTTTCTCCATCTTCTCACCTTGTATTTGACAGGGGGGGAAATGATGGTCATCTACAAGCTTCAAAGCCACATCAAGCAAGCCTGAGCCACAACCTGCCACATCAATTTCAGAGTTGTAGCCAGAGACAAAGATGCCTGAACATGCCTTCAGTTGGCAATGTGGGACACTTCCTCTAGCAGAAGACTTCAGCTTCTTGCCAGTTTTGGAAGAGTTCCGGAGACAAAATTGAGAACACTTCCTCTAGCAGAAGACTCCAGCCTCTTGCCAGTTTTGGAAGAGTTCCAGGAATTGCATAAGCATTCCAGAGTTGTTGGTCATCCTTAAACCATCACAGGTTGAGAGTCCCCTTTTCAGGTTGAAGTTTTACCTTTTATGCGGGGTGAGGCCTCCCTTTTATGGTTGAAGGTTTCCCTCTTTAAAACAATAGGATCACTTCCCCTAGCAGAAACTTACAGCTTCTTGCCAGTTTTGGAAGAGTTCCAGGAACTGCACTAAGTGTTCCAGTGTTGGTGGCTATCCTTAAACCACCGCCCTTTTTTACCAACATTTCATAGAGCACATTCACCCTAGTGCTGCCATGCATTATTGCACATTTTGTATTACAGCTCTTTTCTTGGACTCATACATAACCCTTCGGATTAAGGGGGGGAATGTTGGACACCTAATCCTAAAGGGTTAGCGTGGAAGCCGAATGGACAAAGCAGTCCAAGAGAACTTGGGATGTGAATCCCAACGGTCACCAAATGTACTATAAATGTATATCAGATTGTTAATAAAAAAGGTATCGCATGCTTTATCTTTCCTAATTGTTTTCCGTCACCATGTCTGTTTAACACAATCAAAGGAAAGTATTTACACAGAGCTATTTATGTGAAGGAAATGTTGGCAATACTACGTGCATTTAGGAAATGGTGACCCTACTTAATGGGAAAACACTTCAAGGTAAAAAAAGATCATGATAGTCTTAAATACCTTTTAGAACAAAGATTATCCTCATAAGAGTATCAAGAACGGGTCACAAAGATGTTGGGTTATGACTTTGAAATCATCTAAAGAAAGGGAAGAAAAATGTTGTGGCAGATGCACTCTCAAGAAGGGATGACGATGTGGAAGAATTTCTTTGTGCCATTTCTATTATCCAACCAAATTAGATAAATGAAATAAGTGGTGAATGGAATAATTATGATGAAGTGTGGGCACTCATTCAAAAGATACAAGAAGATCCCAATACATCTGATACATTTAGCTAGAAAAATGATTTGTTATGGTACAAGGATTGGTTATACCTATGTACGAATCCCCAACTCAAACAAAAGATCCTTAGGGAATTGCACACCTCTCCCTTAAGAGGGCACTCAACATTTCTAAAAACCTACCATAGGGTTAAGAATGATTTATTTTAGGATGGCCTTAAATCAGATATTCAAAATTTTGTGGCAGAATGTTTGGTTCGCCAACAAAATAAAGTAGAAACAATTAAGACCCCAGTACTATTAAAGCCTTTATCCATTCCAAGCCAATGTTGGGAGGAGGTTTCAATAGATTTTATCATAGTTTTACCAAGTCCGAAGGAAAGAGTGTTATCATGGTGGAAGTTGACAAACTTACCAAGTATGCACACTTTTGTGCATCATCTCATCCATTTAAAGTGAGCACAGTTTCTACTGCATTTATGGAAGCAATTCAAAAGATACATGGAAACCCAAAGATTATTGCAAGTGACAGAGATCCCATTTTCTCTGGAATTTTTTGGACAAAATTATTTTCTTGCCTTGGTACTCAGTGTTCTCATAGCTCAGCTTATCATCCACAATCCAATGGGAAAACTGAGATAGTAAAAAATTGTTCGGAAGGATATATTCGTTGTTTTCTATTTGATAAACAAACATAATGGGTCAAATGGTCGCCTCTAGCTGAATGGTGGTATAACACTTCCTACCATACTGCAACAAAAATGATCCCATTTATGGAACTTTATGGATATCATCCACCATCCATCACATCATATTTAAGAGAAAATTCTAAGGTTCAAGTAGTGGAAGATCACATCAAGCATCAACAACAAGTTCTCCAACTCTTAAAGGATAACCTCACCTTGGTGAAAAATATAATGAAATAGCAGGCATATCAACATCACAGTGAAATAAGTTTTGATGTAGGTGATTGGGTATTCCTATGGCTACAACCATATAAAAAAATGTCCCTCAAGTAACCTAAGAAGGATAATAAATTATCATGAAAGTATTATGGTCCATACAAGATGTTGCAAAAGATAGGTACTATGGCATACAAATTTGATCTTCCCTCAACTTCCCAAGTGCACTCAATTTTCCATGTTTCATGCTTAAAGAAGGTTATAGATGATGAAGGAAAAATCATATTGGAACCTGAAGCAGTCAAAGAAACAAGAACTTGTAGCTGCGAAATCAATCAATTTCAGAGTATCTCATTAAGTGGAAGAACTTACCCGTTGAAAATTCCACATGGGAGGATGAGAATTTTACACAGACGCATCCTGAACTACTCAAACATTAAGGACAACACATTTTTGAAGGAGAGGGGAATGTTATGTCCCTATAATACTAGTGATTCCCCCATTACTATTGTCACTGTATTCCTTATTGTTATTGTTATGCCCCTATTGTCCCCATGTTGTTATTATTGTGCCCCATAGAATTCCACTATTGTTATTTTTCTTCCTATATATTATTATTATTAGGTCGGCTTTGGTTATATTGTGACCCCTTAGAATCCTATATATAGAAAGGAGGTTTTGTCATTTGAACCATCTAAGAATTGTTCATTTGTGTAATGTAAAGGAGGTTTCCCCCTCAAAGAGGCTTATTTCTAAGGTGTTGATCTATATTTTCTATCTTTTTGTGAGCTGGCTTCATAAAAACATCCTAGTGGGATTCCCATGAAAAATAGTCATGTCCCAAGGCCTGCAGCTGATATAGCATATACTGTGGCTAACCAAGATCTTCTAAGGATTAAAGGGTAACCTCCCAGATTGGCCTTGGGTTAGAGGATCATACAATCAACCAGGTATTCACATGTCTCTATGAAAACAAACATTTCTTATATTACACTTGATGATTTTATGGTAGATCTATCATCCATTTGAAGAATAATTGGAGTAGATCAAGGACCAAGCAACTCAAGTTTTTCCATAGTGTTCTCGGCCATAACATTTATAGTTGTCTCTAAGTCTATGAAAGTGTTGGTTAGAGTGGATTTATTAATATTTACAGTAACGACGAGTTTCTAGGACCCTCATACTTCACTATAAAAGCTTTATCTAGCATCGTGTTTTCTAATTTCCAAATTACTTGTATTATTTTAGGATATTTCTTCTTCATTCCTAGATTTCTTAAGAAAATCTCCCAAACTACCTTTGCATATATAGGAACATAATTAACGGATTGAAACAATGGAATTTTTACACAAACATTCTTTAGTTTGCTTACAAAATCAAATTCAAGCTCTATGAGGGGATTCTGAAGGCATAATCTGTCGGATAGGGAATGAGATCAAGTTATTCTATGGAAGAATGTTCTTGAATTTCTGGAGAAAGAAATATTGTCTTTGCTGGTTTCTCTTCTTCATCTAGTTCTTGAATGACAGGGGATGTTCTATTTTGAATTACCTTCGCAAATAATAATTAAATGTTTTTATAGTCCTAAAATTAGAGAGGATAGGTAGGAAAATGAGTTAGTTCAACATGGTAGATGGGTTGGTCTACTTTATTATTATTTGGATTAGGAACAGAATGAGAAGGAAATTGAGGCCATTGATGAGTTTGAGTGGGTTGATTAGAAGGAAACTAAAGGTATTGTAGATGTGTTTCACGTAGCACCATATTTCAAAAGGGGAAGTTACTCTCCTACCAAGGGTCCACCCTTGACGTGTACTCGAGGAGGCCATTTTAGCTATGGTATCATAGGGCTCTATTCAAAAGGGGAAGTGAAATACTGGGAAAGATTGGGAACTAGTTGTTTGGATGTCAAAGGAGGCAATGGTTTATTTTGAGTCACAAAAAGAATATGTTTAGTTTCCCCATCAAATTCTTGAAACATGGCTTTGTGTCCTTGTAAAGAGGGGCACTCCTATGTGGAATGATGTTGTTCACAAATGATAATTACTTCTGTATTATTTAAATGGAATTACCTAAGTATATATTTCTTCTGGGATTTGGAAAAAATATGTCCATCGCAAATTCACATTTTTCTTTCTTCCTTTTGGTATGTAAGATGTCTAGCTGTGAAATAAGTGAGATAAGAATATTAGTTTGGATACTACAGTTCATCCTTAATTTCTCCTATCCCACCTATCCTACCAATCTAAGAGATTATATCTCAAGAGTTCTTCCCATATTTTGCACTTCCTCTTGAATACCTCTTACATAAATTACACATCTCTTCATAAGATAATTGAGAAAAATATCATGCCCACATTAACCTTAAGGTTTCTAAAAAATATTCTCGCATTCCTTTGAGAAAGAGAATATGTAGGGTTTCTAGATCTAGGGTAATTTGATTTTTTCTTTGCATGGTATATTGAAATATCTCTACATAGTCCTCTAGACTCTTATCATCAGAGTGATACATTTAAAGATTTAGTTTTTGATGTCCCTAACCTTAAAATAATCTTGTTATTTACATAAAAGATTCTTCTTCACATCATCCCAAGATCATATGGAATTTCCCCCTAATCCCATAAAACAACAAAGAGATACATCTTTTAATGTTACAGGAAATAGTTTTGACTTTTGAGCATTTGTAGAGTAATTATAACCTGAACAATGATCATCAAACTAAAATAGGAAAGTTACAACGTTCATCTAGCAGGATCCTAGAGGATTAATCAAGGTTGATCTTTAGAAAAGTTCCAGTGGCATGGTAAAAGGCTCAAAACTCAAAGTGAAATAATCTAGATAAACTTAACATCGGATCGAAGTGCTCGTTATCCTAATTGCACCTTGCAAATGACACTTGAAGCCTAGTCTAGATGAAAAAGTTAGAGAAAGTCAAAATTCGAGTTTGACATGTGCAAGTGGCAGGAGAAGAAGACATGGAAAAAGTTCCAGTGAATAGGGATGCACCAAGTGGCAGGCTGCCATTAGGTCCCGCATATCACAAATTGGTAAAAACAAAGGTTGTAGGTCAAGAATCGTCCCCTAGTAGTGCCGATTTGGGATTCGCAATATTGCATATTACAAATCTGGGGTGGATGAGTGTTGAAGAATCAGGCCTTGGCGCAGAATGATTGTGATATGATGAGAATCGAAGAAATGGGGAGGTGTTTGTGATATGGTTCTGACTGTGAGAACTTATTGAAATTCGCGATTGAGCGCCAAACGCGATATTTCTAAATGTTACATTATATATTCACATCGAGGCCACGACTACCACAGCATCTGGGTCAATGCGCTGACGGTTCAAAGTGTCAATTGTGATGTGTGATGGGGACCACTAGGTGTGATATATTATATATTGTGTTCTATAAATTGACGGGTCTGTGTATCATAGAAGAGCCTATTGTAATGGCTTTGGAATGTCCACCAATAGTTAAAAGCTCTGATAAACATGACGCCTAAACTCATGCGCAATTAAATGGGTTTTTCTATGTTTGAATGGGATTTCACCATTATTATAATATTGTTGCCATATATCCTTCCAGCGTGATCCCACCTACGTAACTTGGTTATTATGTTAAAACTACTTGGGTCTTGAGGGATGTCACCATGCTTATATATATATGGTTGTTGTGAAAGAAAAGGTAGAGGGAGTCATTACAATAGTTTACAAGCACATGCATGCAACATAGCCTAACCCTGGTAGTAGGCTGGACCTCTTGTTTAGTAGCAAAGAGGTTTTGAGAGGTTGTAGAAGGCCCGATAATCCAAATTGGGAGTTTGGACAGACATTTTTGCATTGTTTTTTGCCAGGAGTTCGATGGGATTGTCTGTTTCTCAAGTTGGGCTCACCATTCTCTACCCATCTTTTATCTTGGACGGATAAAGGTTATAATTTCTTATGTCTTGCACTTTTATCTCTTTTATGCCACTAATTGAAAGAAGGCCTTGCCACTATTGAGTAGGGTTCGAAGACGTAGTCCAAATTAGACGAAATCCATAATCAAATAATTGTGTAATGGTTTTTTTGTTCTTCTAATTATTTTTGAATTCTTTACATGATTTTAAGTTCCATTGTTAATTAAATCTATTATATGTAATTCCGTTTTATTTTTAAGTAAAATATCTTGGATGAAGTTTGGTGTCGATGCAGGTCTTTGTAGATGAAAATTCCAATGAGTTTATGCTAAACTGGATCAAGATGTGAAAAGGAGAAGGAACATTTAAGTCCTTTGATCCTGATGTAGGATGTGCACAATGAAGAAGAAACATGGCCAATGAAGAAGCTCTTTGGGAAGAGGAATAGAATTTCCTAAAGGTATTCTACAATATGGCAGGAAAACTGGACAAGTTGTTCGCAGAATATGAGAAGGCACTTGAGCATGAGAAGGACATTGATGATCATGGATCAGCAAATCAGGAAGGAGGTGGAGAATATCCTCCTCCCTCTCCTTCTTCGAGTGATAGTTTTCATCACTCTTAGCAAAATTCCAACCATACCTCAAAGAAACCATTATTCAGGTTAGACGTAATGTTTGACTTGCCCATGTACAATGGAGAGTATGGTGTAGAAAAACTCAATAATTGGATCAGACAGACAGAGGTTTACTACCGAATCCAGTAGATTGAAGAAGATGAGGTGAAATTCCAATTAGAATCGCTTTGACTGAGTGACACTACTCCCATTTGGTAGGAGAGAGAGTTGCAGAAAGAAGCACAAAGTCACGTAATCTTTTGTCCTCTTGGTCTAGTTTTATTTCTGCATTGAAAGACCAATTCTATCCTTTAGGTTATAAGAAAATGGCAGTTATGGACTGGAAATATCTAAAGCAAGGTAAGGAACAAAATGTGCAAAGCTTCATTGATGAATTTCAGAAACAAACATTGAATATGGGAATCTCATTAGATGGGTCTGAGACTGTAACTAAGTATATAGGTGCACCACATACTTACATCAAACACTCATTATTATTGTTCTTGCCTACTACAATTGATGCAACCGACGAAAAGTCTATTCATGTTGAAATATGAGGCAAGAATGATCGAGATGATCAAGCCAAAAGGGAACGATTTGAACCTCAGCATGGACAATTCTAGAAGGAAGGAAAAGGGAAGGATAAGAAGACTATTGCAGCCAAGAAAGTTGACATAGAAACACTGTCTTGCACTCATTGCAAGAAATATGGTCATGATGAGGACATTATTGGAAGTTGCATACAGAGTTGAGACTGAAGAGATTAGGTGGAAAGGGGAAGCTAAAGATAGTGGCAACAATGCAAGACCTTGGATCAGATTCTGGCAATGAGACATTAATCACAGCCATGGGCACAAGAGGTACTCTTTCTATTAATGATAGTTCCAATTTAGTTGTAAGTACTAGTTATTTGGATGATTATGTAAGTAATGAGTGGAAGAGAATTGAGTTATTCCACATTAGAGTTGTCATAAAACATACAATGGTGGAAACTCTGCTTGATTCACGTTCCCAAGAAAACTTAATCACAGATTCCTTAGTGGAAAGGTTAGGCCTTGAAGCTAAGTGTCATCCAAGTGCATATCTCCTTGGTTTGGTAAGAGATAAAACCAAATTGCAGGTCACCAAGCAGTGTACGGGCAGATTTGTTATTGATTCTAAATTAGTTGATGAGGTAGAGTTATATGTAGTGCTTGTTGGCTCACTAAGATGTCTTTTTACAGGTAATCTTAATCACTACATTAGTTTTCAAACCGAGGTAAGTATTTTTATCTCAAGAGTGCCAACACATTATGTGCAATGAATCTAAAGGTTATGTAATCATGAATCATTGTAATCACTAAAGGATAAATCTTCAATTCAATTCACACAATTCTGAAAAGAACTATCTATGGAAGAAATACTCTCAACGCACTCTACAATTCTATGCAACTTATCCCAAAATCAATTGAAAATGAATGCAAATAATAATTACACTTAGAAACGTTCAAATAAGCTTAAGACTAGTTGCACTTAATCAAGTAAACAAACTATAACCACTGAACAACATTGCCAATATATAACAACCCAAATCAATCTGCATTACTCAATTAAACAACAACAATAAGTGAATAGCAATCAACAATCGGTAATTGAACAACAAATAGCTATAAAGGAGTCCTAATTGGCAAATGTTCTATATTGCAATTTGTATAAGTTAATTAGTCTTGTCTTTCAAGATCTATGATAACATCTATTCAGATGAACAACAATATTCTATCAACACAAATTCATTGATTCTAATCAAAGAGCTACTTAACTATATCTCACGACTTCTCTCTGAATCTAATTGAACAAAAATATAAATAAATCTCACAACTCTTCAAGATAAATGAAATAACTGAACATTAAATAAATTGAAAAGATTGAATATAAAACTATAACAAAAAGGAGCAGTGGAGCTTCTTGGGACTGGGCCTAAAGTCACCAGAAGCCTCTTCTTAATAAAAACTCAGAATACGAATATGTATCAAACACAACCTTCTTTCATTAACTTCAAGTAACAGTTGATAGATTCACTTATATAACATCGTATATGTTTCAAAAAGAATAATTAGAAATTAAAAGCCTGAACTGTATCTAATTTCCTTTCGGCCCTATATATAACATTAAAGAGAAACTTGGATAAAAGTGAATCCTCAGGATCAGGGGATCCCGAGGATTTCACAATATAAAATCTGATCATGTGATAAAACAGGAATGTTCGAACTGATCTTATTCTTCCTTATTTTCCCAATATGCCATGGATTTTCCCTTTTATGGCCTCGTGTTGTTCTGTCAACTGAATAGCTTTTTCCCAATCTGCATATCTGCATACAAAGATATCAAAGAGTCGTTTTTTCATACTATATTTTCCTATGCTATCACCAAATAATTTCATCCAACCTTGGATGATATTTCCTCATTTTAATCTATAAATATACATAATCATATAAGGATGAATGATAAATGAAGAATTTTATGAAGATAAATCATACTCTTTTCCTGTCCCAACATACTCCCCGGCTTACCTTGTTGCACGTCCTCATGCAAGCATATAGTTCAGATGCAATTGAGTGAGGGAATAAGCAAGATATACTTCATCCTTATAATTCCTAAAACCATTCTTTTTCTTAAGGATAATGAAAACCTGGGTTACCTCATGATCCTTTAAGTTATAATCACTATGGTATTGATCAGGAGGGTACCATATGATTGGGGTAATGTAACGACATTCTATCCAATTTGGCCTCATTGTTAAAATCATATTGCTATATTTATAAAAGCAGGAAGAGGCATATTGGAACTTTTGATACCTGAATGGATCTCAGCCTCTCACAATGTTAATGGAAACTTCCCACCTCTGCTTTGATGCAGCCAAGGCTTCCTCTTTAATGTCCTGGAAGTATTCCTTTCCTACCTGAATGATATTAGTATGAAGTGGCCCGAATTTTCCTATGACACTGAATTTTTTCGTAAATTGTTTATGCTGAACAGATAGGAGTAATGGTTGTGTAGGCTCTCCTCTGACCAGTAGGAAAATGCCATACTCATGCCTTTTGAACATGTTGTAAGCCTTGGCCCATTTTAGCTAATTAGCAGCAAATGCGAGGAACGCCTAAAATTGAATGTCTCCTATAAAACGGGTAGGGTGGTTGTCCCTGTCATCATCAAAAAACGATTATGCATATAGAGTTCACAAAGGAGGCATTGAACCTTCTCATTGTGATCTCTAAAGCATTTGATAAACTAAGGAGTGATTTTGATTTCTGTTCGTTTACTAGCATTAACAACTTTAACTTTTAATAGGACATATCTTTCCATGAGAAATGAAGCATGATTTGTGGTAGGGGCTCGGTAAGATAGAGAGTCTGAATGGAAAGAACAGATAGTCTCCATTTTCTCTCTATATTTTTTCCATTAACCCTCTAATAGTTCAACCTTCCTTTTCTAAGCCTTATATTCAGCAAATGTCGCATATTCAATCCTGGCAAGTGCTTCAAACTTCTTCTTTAACCCTTGAAGTTCATGCAGAGGAACCACCTTTTCCTTGTGTTGAGCCAGTTCTTGTCGAACTATTAGTAGCTCATTCTGTAATTTTTTGATAACGGTGTCTCTTACCAAGGGGGTGTAAAAAGGGTGTTTCATCTATTTGAACCTTTGCATCCTGGGTCTCTGCAAGGTCAGTCTACATAGCAACTTCAACTGATTCCTTAATTATACAATGAACTTGAACATTTTCTTCAATATCTGTTTGGACAACAATGTCCGCAGTGTGGTAGGCCATTTGAGTTCCATGTGAAAAGATATAGGACTACTTAGCTTGTATGGCAGTATCTTCTCTCATAGCTGGCTCAGTCTGGGTTTCTTTTGGACAAACCTCAAAAAACTCTATCTAAGTCTCAGCATCATTTGCAGAACATCATTCTATTTGTGTTCCTGCAGTTTCCATTTCCACTTTCAATTTCTTGGTTCTGGTTGCTTCATTTAACCAATATTTCAGTTGCCTGATTACTTGCTTCTATTTCCTTTCCTTTTTGAGCACCTTTTTAAGCCTAGATCTATAGGGCTTATCTACTATAGGGCCTCTGTCTGAAGCTGTGTTATCCTCTACTACCTGTATAGGCTATACTATGTCATCATTAGGAATTTTGCCAATTGGAACTATGTTTTTTGGTGGAATTTCTCCTTCTAGCTCATAATTATTATGCATTTCATTTTCAAGAGATCCCAATGCAATGGTATCTCTTGAACAATTAACATTCTTGTGGTATTTTCCTTTGTAGGCCTCGTTGACAAGGGACTTTGAAAAGGGAATATCACTTGGTTGATTGGCATATCTCAAGTTTTCATCTTTACGCTTTTGGTTCTACTGGTGGGTCCACTGGACTGGTGCCTACTGCTTAAGTTTCCTTTCTGCTGGTTTTTCCTTCATGTTCCTTGGCTTTGAGGGGTTTTTCCATCGCACGAATTAATTCCCTCTATTCCTTCATGTCATCAATGCATGGCTGGGTTTGTTCATGACCGGAATTGTCAAGAGGGGCCGACCGGTCAGGGGTACAATCCTATTGTTCAATGTTCCCTGGTTGTTCCCTACCTTTAGTAAACATTTTGATGCTTCCCAAAACCCTTGCCACTTCCTCCTCATAGTCTTGCAAAGGAGGGTCTTGCAGACTAGGAGTAGGTGTGAGGGATGGTTTGGTTTCCTCTGCTTGGATTGGGATTCACCACTGGGATTTTACTCACATAGAGCACCTATGCTTAGCTAATTCTAGGGGTGCAGAGGGGCTCTTTCATTTTAGTATTTTCTTTGGGCCTGGGGTTCTTGGCCCTTTGCTGCTCTATTTCCTCATTTTTCGTGGGTGGAGCCAAGGTAGGATTTATGATACTGTCCCATGTTAATTGTTGTTGTGCCAATCTATTTGTGATAATTAACTTAATTAACCCATGATGGATGACTACACTATTTGGGTACTTGGTTGTCCTTACCCATCGGGAAACATCATGTAACAAGGAATTTAGATAGAATGGTAAATTAACTAAAATTATTTGCTTTAAAATGGCTAGAAGTTTCAATTGTTAGGGTTTTACCATGTCATGTCACCCATCGCAAGTGACATATCTTTGGATGATGACCACTAGCTCTTGCCATGGTTGCTGCAACGTTGAAGGATGAATTCCTTTCCCCATTCGTACCAACCGCTCACCTAGGTCCTTGAATGCTTCAATTACCCTATATAAAAGGATGCATTTTTCTGCCCATTTTGCCCCTTCTGCTGGAACTAGGGTGACTTTGGCCAGGACTTCTTCAGAAACCATCATGCTTATGCATTTGACCATTGTACTATAGTTCTATTGATTTTGTAGAAATTCTAGCATTAGTTCTTCATGGAATCCCTATAATATGTTTAAATTCTGTAACCAGCCAGTGCACTCAAGGATTTTGTGAGCTTGATCCGACACCATCAATACTAGAGGTTCACTCCAGATTTCTCTTCTGCCCATAGCTACTACACTTGAGGTTGGTTGTTCTATATACAACTATGTTCTACCCCTGTAATGAAACACCAAAACAATGTATATTACAACAATTATCAAAGAAAGGACGCTGCTTGGATAACTATTATCATTTTTAGTTAATTCATTCATCCTTTCGACCATACTTATCGCATAATCATAAGTTCACATGCCCACCATAATGGTTGTCATTCTTTGACCAATAAGAATTTTCTTCTAATTATTACACATTCATGCTCATTATGTAGTTTGTACTACGGAGGCAATCTGAATGATTGTCACAGAGTTATCCATAAGTGGAATAGGTGCCATCCATATGTAGGGCCATCCCCCCTCTGATGAGAAAAGGGCATCCATGTCCTTTTAGCACACGCAAAACAACAAAATAAACCAGTGTGAAATAAATGTAGGCAACCAATCTAAAAAAACACAGCACGAAAATCAGTAAAGAATTTAAGAAATATCCATTGTCATATGAGAATTCACCAAATACAATAAAAACAACAATTTTAAGCCCTTATGTCAAAGATCTTTACTGCAAGCATAATTAATCACATCACGATAATCACGATTTATGTTTAATGATTGTCATTTAACGCTCAGACACATGCAATATAATAAATATAGATTAGAGTCACCATGCTAGTCAGCTTGTAAAAGTGCTACCAAATGGAAATTTTCATTAGAAATAAACTCATACGTGATAAGAGGTAGATGTCATATGATAATATAAGATGATACTCCAATACCACAAGCAGAGCCACTGCTACCAGCAAGCATTCATAGCCTCAGCATGGTTGCTTTTTAACCCTCCCAAATGAACTAGAGTCCTTACAGTTAATTTTTATTTCTTTTGTCACAAAGAGACCACTATGATGGTATGTTGACCAGATAACCATAGTTCCACTCACCAAGGTGTAACAAAAATGATCAGGCTAGCTCGTGATGAGACCCCCTGTTCTTTTGACAAATCAATTATCAAGGAGGTCATTGCCTTGGTTTGGTAGCCAAATTGGAATGTCACCTGTTACATCCTTATGATTATGGTAGGCTAGCTTGTGATGAGACCCCCTATCCTCTTTGGACAATTTTTTAAGCATTTTGCTATTTTCTTTTCTTTTGGAATCTTTCTTGTAGAAAAAGGGAGGCTCATTTTCTCCTTAACAGTCAGGGATGGTTAAGAAGTAAAAAGATGCCAATGTAAAAGTTATACCCTTATCCCCTTAACATCACATCAATGAGTTTTATCCATTTGGAAGTATAAACATAAGCTAGCATGGATTAAGAATAATGAATCATTTCATGATGTGTCCAAAAGAAAAGATGTTCAGATAGTCATTCTAAAGATAAACCATATTAGCTTATGGATAAAGATAACCATCAAAAGGCTTTTAGAAGTCATGATGATATTGTTAGTACCATTTTTCTTTATAAGAGGCACAAATAAAAGAAAATGGTGTGTATTTGTAATACAAAAGAAGAAGAAAATGGCATAATGATTAAGAGAAAAATGAGAAAAATTCACAATTTAGCTTTTAAAAGGTTCGGTTCAATCAATTGAATGACAAGCGTTCAATAGTTTGAATGGAAAAATAAAAATAGAAAATAAAAAGCGTTGTTCAATTTATTGAACAATAATCATTCAATCATTTGCATAGCAAAATCAATCAAAACAAACAAATGTTGTTCAATCAATTGAACGGTAGTCGTTCACTTGTTCGAACGATAAGATTGAAATAAAAACAAAATTAGTTGTTCAATCAATTGAACGTAAATTGTTCAATCGTTTGAATAGGAAATAAAAATAAAATAAAAATATATATATATAATTATATATATAAAATATATATATAATATATATATATATAATATATATATAATAAAAAAATAAAAAATAAATAAATAAATAAAATAAAATGTGTTGTTCAACTAATTGAACGATAATCGTTCAATAGTTTGAACAATGAAAACAAATAAGAAAATTGTGTTGTTCAATCAATTGAACGAAAAATGTTCAATTGTTTGAACAATGAATAAACAAAAAAGAAAAATGTAGTTTTCAATCAATTGAATGGAAAATGTTCCATTGTTTGAACAATGAAATGCAACAAAAGAAAATTGCATTGTTCAATCAATAGAACGGAAAACATTCAATTGTTTGAACAACGAGTTACAAAAGGGGAAAAAATTGTTGTTCAATCAATTGAATGGTAAACGTTCAATTGTTTGAACAATAAAAACAAAGAAAAAAATGAAGCTTAAAAGAAATTCATATTTACCTAGTGATGCCTATAAAGGTATGTACATTATTTATAATTTTTCAAGCAATTTCATTTTTTTAAAGAAAAACCTGAAGGGTTATCATTCCCTATAGCTAGAATTGGCATGGAGGGGTCCTCGCGTACCTGCTCACAAAAATACTCCTCGGTAAGAGGTTGATGATAGAGGCACACTCAATGTCCGTTTACCTTAAAGGAATGGCCAGATCTATCTATATAGTCAAGGTAAGAGTAACATTGTTATGTACTTCTTGAATCTCATAAAGGTCGAACCATTTTGTTTGCAACTTGCTCGGGAAGTCCTAGAATCTAGAATCGTACAAAAGTGCCCAATCCCCATTTCGAAACATTTTCTTCTCGATAAGGCTGTCATGCCTTTTCTCTACTTGTTGCTGTATTATTGCAGTTCGTTGCAAAGCAAGCAATTGAGCCTCATCTAGTTCATTAATCTGTTAAAGGCACTTGGTTTGGGCTTCTGTTAAATATAGACCTACTTCCTTGGTCGTCCTTAGAGTCTTTATTTCGTATTTGATTGGAAAAATTGGTTCTTTACTAAACAAAAGCTAGTAGGGACAGTATCTAGTAGTGTTCCTCCAAGTTGTACAATAGGTCCACAAGGCCTCTGGCAGTCTAGCAACCCAATCTCACTGGTGTGTTGAGACTATCTTGGTCCGAATTGCTTCTATAACATTGTTGGTACTTTTGACCTGCCCGTTCACCTACGGATGATACAGAGAAGCAATCATGTGCATGATATGATGGTTTCTAAGAGTGGCAGTGATTTTGTGCCCTCTGAATTGCTTTCCTCCATCTGTGATCACCTCTTGTGGTAATCCATACCACACAAATAGCCCAAAAAGGAAGTTAATCACTGCTTCCTCTGTGGCTCTTGGTAAATCTACTGTTTCCACCCATTTTATCACATAATTCATGGCTACCGCCATGTAGTCCTTCTGATTGGATGGCGGATGGAATGGACCTACAAATTCCAATGCCCAATGCCCGAAGGTTTCTATGACAAATTGTGGTTGTAGAGGAATTTTATTAGATTGGCCAGGTCAGCCCATCCTTTGACAACTGTCGCAGGCCTGGGCATATTTTTTAGCATCCTTAAAAATAGTGGTCCAAAAATAGCCCATTTATAATACCTTATGTCTTGTCCTTTGGTCTGTGAAATGTCCCCATAGGGTTCATCATGGCAAGCCTTTAGAATGTCATGGATCTCATTCTCACGGATACATCTGCGTATACACATGTTGGCCCTCGTATGAAAAGGATATCCACTTATCCAAGAGAACTGGGCATTGCGCTGAACAATGAATTTTATTTCTCTTGTCTTAAATGTTTAGGTAACTTCCCTACTACCAGATAATTTTCCACATCTACATACCATGTCGTCTTAACTGCCACAACAAATAGGTATTCATCCAAGAATTGGTCATCTACTACTAGTGGATCATTAACCATCAGGATTCGAGATAGAAAATCATCAACTAGATTTCCCTTTCCTAAGTGATCTTTGATAGTAATGTCGAACTCCTACAAGAGAAATAGCCATCATGTTACTCGACCATTTTTTATTGGTTTATTAGCTACATACCTAATAGCAGAGTGATTAGTGTATACAAAGACTTGGTAGCCGATTATATAGTGTCTAAATTTGTTTATTGCATAAATAATAGCTAATAATTCCTTTCTTGTCATTATGTAATTGAGTTCTGCAGGAGCAAGGTTTTTGGTAATATAATATATAGCGTATGGTTTCTTATCCTCCTCCTGGCCAAGGACAGTGCTTATAGCTACATCTGATGCATCCGTGGATATGTGGAAAGGCAGCTCCTAGTTTAGTCCACATAATACTGGTGTTGTTGATACTAGTTTCTTTAGACCTAAAAAAGCTATGCCACACTTATTAGACAATATAAAATCAAAATTTCCAGTTAGAGCATATAAGGGTGTCGCAATATATGAAAAAACCTTGATAAACCTGTGATAATAACATGTAGATCCTAGGAAACTATGTACCTCTATTTGGGTGAAGGGGGTAGGCAGTAAAATAATTACCTATATTTTTTGTTGGATCTACCTGTATTCCTACTACAAATATGTAATCTCCTAGAATCACACCCTCGTTCATCATCATATGACACTTGATATTGCTTAAAAATAACTTGGTAGTGATGCATCATTTTAAGACCTTTTGTAGCATTTGCAATGCTTGACCAAAATCATCCCCATATGAAGTAAAGTCATCTATATATACCTCTAGTTATTCATTTATTAGATCATCAAAGATGCTTAGTATAGCTCTCTGAAACGTGGCTAGGGTGTTGCACAAGCCAAATGGTAATACCCTGTATGAAAATGTGCCCTAGGGGCAGGTGAAGGCTGTTTTGTTCTGGTCTTCAGGGGCAATCTGAATTTGATTATAACCAGTAAATCCATCCAAAAAGGAGAAGAACTTCTTCCTTACCTAAGTATCAAGGACCTGATCAACGAATGGGAAGGGGAAGTGATCTTTCTATGTTTCCTTGTTTAGCTCTTGATAGTCTACACAAATATGCCACTTCCCATTTTTCTTAAGGACGAACACCAATGGAGAGACCCATTTATTGTCTGAGATAGGATAGATGAGTTTTTACATCTAGTAGCTTTTGCAATTCCTCTTTCACGATATCCTTGAGGTGTGGGTTCAACCTCCGTCGAGGCTGCCAGATGGATAGCGTATATTTCTCTATATAAATTTTGTGTGTACGTAGTTGTGGGTATATCCCTTTCATATCAGGATAATCCTAGGAAAATTCCCCTTTATTTTTCTGCAATACCTAGATAAGCTTTTTCTGTTGTTTGTTATCCAGATCAACATTGATATTTAGAACTTTTCCTCGTTCAATCTCAACTAGTTTGCTGTTATGAACAACAGTCATCTGAATATGTTGGTCATATGTATCCTTCGGGGGATCTTCCATGGCTTCATTATCAAAGATTACTTTCAACATCTGACAATGTACATTACTCACATTAGTTGGCTGATTTATAAAATTGTTGATAATGTCATCTTCAGTTTGATCTTGAAATTCCAATGCTTTTGCTACTGTGAGTGGTGAACTGATGCTCTCTTCCAAGCACGCTGGTGGTTGCTTACATATTTTTACAATGGGTAAACTTCGCCTGGTAGGAGGATATAACACCAGATTTTTTACAGCATCTCCCTTTGTAATAGTCATGCTGTCTTCTCAGAAGCTAATATATGCATCAGTTGTTGCTAGCCAAGGTCAACCCAGAATCAAAGTATGCCCATCCAACCTATTCCTTGGATTTATAACCAGAAAATCTACTAGATATTCCCATGAGTCAACAGAAAATGTGATATCTTGTAAGGCCCTTTCTGGTCTTACCACCTATCAACTAGTGTATTTGGAAAAGTGTGGCCATATATCTGAAATGTTACTATGGGGTTTCCAATATCTTCGTAGTTTATTTGACTTTCATCTCCCAAGAGTAGATCAGATAACGTTCCTACAACACGGATAGTGGGCGATGTTTTTACCTTCCTCACAGGCTTCCTTACACACAATTCTTTGATTGTTTTGGCATAGATAGGAATGCCTTGAATAGCCCGGGGGAGAGGAATCTTAATACAATTTTTTTTAGTTCTCCTACAAGATTGAAATCAGGGTAGGCAATCAGTTTAGGTATCGTTAGCCTTTTGGGGAACATAGGAGAAGTGATTATAATTTTCTTAGGGTCATCGTGCTAATATGTTTCTTCTCCTTACTTTGATTCAATATTATTTACAAGTGGTGGAACATATACAAGTGATGGAATATTTACAAGTGGAGTAACATTTTCAATTGAAGGTTGGTCCTTGTTTTCCTTAGGGGTAATGACACGTCTTGATCTCAATCTGAGCTCATTAAATTCTTTTTGCTCATTCTCATGCTCTGGATTTTCAATAATCTGTACCAACTAGACTGGTCTATTATTATGATTCAGGTTCAATTGAGCTGGTAATTGTGACCGCGGAAGAGGTTGAGAATTATGTTTTAATGTATAAGGAGATGACAGTGTGGGTTGAGGTTGAGGGACTTCCCCCATATGTACATTAGATATCCCCAGACATTGTTTCTAGTTTGTAGACCACTTCAGATTTTGGGAGCTGGAGGCAGACCACCCGAATTGATAGGGATTGTCTTGCCAAATAGGAGTAAAAGGAGAATTTCGCCAACCATTTCCTGGAAAAGGTTGTGCTAGCTATGATGTCATAGGGAATGGTGGGCTTTGCCAATTTGGCTAGGGTGATTAGACTTTCTAGGCTTCCCCAAGGTTCTAATGTCGATTAAACTGTGACGAAGGAAAGAATTGGGATGTGTCTTGTGACATACCTGTAGGTTTATCTTGCCATTGTCAACGTTGGTTCATCAGATATATTGGTTCCATTTCTTCCTCTACTTCTTTGAATACTACTTTCAGCCCAGGTAATGATGGACATTCTTTACTGTCATGACCTTTACTACAGATGGCACACATTTGAACCATGTCTAACAGGCATTCCCAATGGTTGTGCTTCCTTTGACAATGTGGGAAGAAGATGGCCAAATTTTGTTCTGTTAAAGCCTATTTTTGTTTAGACTTTAGGACATCCAACTATGTTGTAAGAGTGCCCAAGATGTCCGTCTTAAAATCTTCCAGGAGATTGCCGATCTCCATCCATGTTACACTTCCACTATGTGGTTTTCCTCTGCTCATTGGATCTCGGCTAACTAATCCTGCATGTGTGCTTCCCCACGAGCACCTGATACACAAACTAATAATTTGATCATAATCTTCCTGAGAATATCTCCTTTTCCCATTACGTTTAAGTTTCTACCCATTCCTCTTTCATTCCTTTAATCAAGATAGCTTTTAGTACTTATTTTGGTAGGGCATTGCATGGAGACCTTTGTAAATTATAATTAAAACGTTCTACATATTATTCTAGTGTTTCATTATCTTTTGCAATCATCTTAAAAATCTTATCTTTCAGTTCCCTAGTTTTACAAAGGTCCTAGATCTTTTAAGGAAGGAGGTTTTCATTTCATCCGAAGAATTGATGGTTCACCCACCTATGCCCATAAACCATCTCAAAGCTTCCCCTTTCAGACTGGAAGGGAACAATTTCCATTTTTAGGGGTCAGTGGTATAGTCATACCCTCTACAAAGGACATCAAACTCAAACAAAAAAATCATCAGGATCCTCTATGATCATCCCATGGAAGGTTGGGATGCTCTGCAGAGGAATAGCCTTCATAGGGGCATTGTCGACCTGGTGAACTATGGGGTACTATAATGTATAGGTTTGACACTGGGGTCTCTGATCTTCCATTTGATCAAAGATATGCCAATAATCTTTACGGATTTCAACGGGTGCTTCTAGAGTAAGCCAAAAGTTGGAAACACAAGCTAGCATTAGAAAACATACTAGGTGAGGAATCTCAAGAGATCCTTGTTCAGACAAATGTGGTTCTACTTTAGCAACCCCACTAGTTTCTCCTCTTCCTTCTCTTAAACTACAGGATTTTCCCTCTTGTAGGGGATCAAAGAGTAAACTTATTGTAGCTTGAAAACTTTGTTCTGATCCTCCTACTTGGCTTTGAATCTTAGCATGAGTTGCAAATGGTGAGCCTGCTTCTTGAAGGATATCAATAGAACCTTTTCCAGTTATAGCCTGGAATCCTACTGATGCTTGAGACTTTACTCTTCTTATTATTTCATTTATAAAGGCCGTTCTCCCAAGGTTCACTGATCCTTTGGGTTTTGTGGGTTTTGGTGGAGGATTCTGCTCTTTTCCTAACTTTTTATTTCTAGTCATTCATAGAAACAAATTCCTATTCAACCTCTAAGGTTTTTCTGTAAAGCGGGAAGGTAAGCAAGCACTTTACTTGCTAGGTACGCAGGTTCTTACCTTCCATTTTTAAAACCTAGTTCTCCTATAGTAAAGAAATAAAAACAATCACTGGAACACTCTCCCTGGCAATGGTGCAAAAATGTTGGCTCACTAAGATGTCTTTTTACAGTAAATCTTAATCCCTACATTAGTTTTGAACCCGAGGTAAGTATTTTTATCTCAAGAGTGCCAACATAGTATGTGCAGTGAATCTAGAGGTTATCTAATGACAAATCATTGCAATAACTAAAGGGTAGTTCTTCAATTCTATTCACACAATTCTGAAAAGAACTATCTATGGAAGAAATACTCTTAACACACTCTACAATTATATGCAACTTGTTTCGAAATCAATTGAAACTGAATGCAAATAAGAATCACACATAGAATCATTCAAATAAGCTTAAGACTAATTGCACTTAATCAAGTAAAAAGGCTATAATCACTGAAACACAAGCTAGCATTAGAACACATACTAGGTGAGGAATCTCAAGAGATCCTTGTTCAGACAAATGTGGTTCTGCTTTAGCAACCCCACTAGTTTCTCCTCTTCCTTCTCTTAAGCTACAGGATTTTCCCTCTTGTAGGGGATCAAAGAGTAAACTTATTGTAGCTTGAAAACTTTGTTCTGATCCTCCTACTTGGCTTTGAATCTTAGCATGAGTTGCAAATGGTGAGGCTGCTTCTTGAGGGATATCAATAGAACCTTTTCCAGTTATAGCCTGGAATCCTACTGATGCTTGAGAATTTACTCTTCTTATTATTTCATTTATAAAGGCCGTTCTCCCAAGGTTCACCGATCCTTTGGGTTTTGTGGGTTTTGGTGGAGGATTCTGCTCTTTTCCTAACTTTTTATTTCTAGTCATTCATAGAAACAAATTCCTATTCAACCTCTAAGGTTTTTCTGTAAAGCGGGAAGGTAAGCAAGCACTTTACTTGCTAGGTACGCAGGTTCTTACCTTCCATTTTTAAAACCTAGTTCTCCTATAGTAAAGAAATAAAAACAATCACTGGAACACTCTCCCTGGCAATGGTGCAAAAATGTTGGCTCACTAAGATGTCTTTTTACAGTAAATCTTAATCCCTACATTAGTTTTGAACCCGAGGTAAGTATTTTTATCTCAAGAGTGCCAACATAGTATGTGCAGTGAATCTAGAGGTTATCTAATGACAAATCATTGCAATAACTAAAGGGTAATTCTTCAATTCTATTCACACAATTCTGAAAAGAACTATCTATGGAAGAAATACTCTTAACACACTCTACAATTATATGCAACTTGTTTCGAAATCAATTGAAACTGAATGCAAATAAGAATCACACATAGAATCATTCAAATAAGCTTAAGACTAATTGCACTTAATCAAGTAAAAAGGCTATAATCACTGAACAACACTACCAATCTATAACAACCCAAATCAATCTACATTACTCAATTAAACAACAATAGTATGTGAATAGCAATCAACAATCAGTAATTGAACAACAAATAGCTATAAAGGGTTCCTAATTGGAAAACATTCTATATTGCAATCTATAGAATTTTATCAGTGTTGTCTTTCAAGGTATATGATAACATCTATTCAAATGAACAACAATATAAATGAATATCACAAATCTTCATGATAAGTTAAATAATTGAACACTAAATCAATTGCAAAGATATAATATAAAACTATAACACAAAGGAGCAGTGGAACTTCTTGTGACTGGGCCTAGAGTTGCCAGAAGCCTCTGCTTAATAAAAACTCAAAATCTGAAGATGTATCAAACACAACCTTCTTTCATTAACTTCAAGTAACAGTAGACAGAGGCACTGGTATAACAACGCATATGTTTCAAAAATAATAATTACAAATTAAAAGTCTGCACTATATCTAATAGCCTTTTGGCCCTATATATAACATAAAAGAGAAACTTGGACAAAAGCGAATCCTCAGGATCAAGGGATCATGAGGATTTCATATAAAATTTGATCATCTGATAAAACAAGAATGTTCGAACTGATCTTCCGCTTCCTTGTCTCCCTAAGGTGTTGTGGATTTTCCCTTTTATGGCCTTATGTTGTTCTGTCAACTAAACAACTTTTTCCCAATCGACATCTCTACATACAAAGATAGCAAAGAGTCAGTTTTTCGTACTACATTTGCCTATTTCATCACCAAATAATTTCATCCAACTTTAGCTGATATTTTCCTCATTTTAATCTATAAATGAAGATAATAATATAAGGATGAATGATAAATGAAGCATTTTATGAAGAGAAATCATACCTTTTTCTTGTCCCAAAAGTGTCTTTGGACATTTGTGGAATCATCTTGGGAGGCCCATATCTATATGATAGAAAGGAAGTTTTCTTTCGGCATGACAACAAATACCAGCTCACAAAGGATGGTGTAGAGTATATTGTCAAAAGACATCATACAAAATTTAATACTAGCCTTGTAAGTGCGGGATAGATTAAATGACTAGTTAATTCCAGCAAAGGGTGCATGCTCATGATAGTGAGAGCGAAAGAGGCCAAGATAGCTTATAGTTTCAAAGGCTATAATCCTGATCATAAGAAATAATTATTTCAAATTGTTTCTGATTATCATGGATTGTTTTAGGAACTAAAAGTATTTTTCCCTAAACAGGAAATCCAACATGAGATCCATTTACAACAGGATGCTCCTTTACCGAATGTTGGCATGTACAGGATCTCTTCTATCGATATGGACAAGATCAAGAAATAGGTGTAGGAACTATTAAATCAGGGAGTCATCAAACCGAGCTCTTCTCCTTCTGGCTCACCGATCATGTTGGTGCCCAAGAAAGATGGCACATGAATAATGTGCATAGATTACAGGGCACTGAACAAGATCACAACGAACGATCGATACCCTCTCCCTCACATTGATGAATTATTAGATCAGTTGAAAATTTTTGTTTATTTTACAAAGATGGATTCGTGTAGTTGTTATCACCAGGTTAGAATTGCAAGGTAGGACATTTGGAAGAATGTGTTCAAAACCAAACAAGGGCTGCTTGAATGGATGGTGATTTTGTTTGGATTGTGAAACGCTCTAGCACATTTATGAGGGTAACGAATGATTTATTTAGGCCTTTTCTTAATCATTTTGTTCTTATATATCTGGACAATATTCTTGTGTACAGTAGGACACAGTATGAACATGCGTGTCATATAAATAAAGTTATCGATGTTCTAAAAACCAAAAAGTTGTATTTGAAATTGTCGAAGTGTGAGTTTGGGAAAACTTCTCTGATTTATTTAGGCCACGTTGTCAGCAATGGACAATTGAAGATAGATTGCTCTAAAGTGGAGGTGAATATGAATTAGCCTAAGCCCCCAAATGTTACAAAGGTTAGAATTTTTCTGAGCGTGGTACAATATTGGAGAAGGTTCATTTCCAACTTTTCTGTTATCGCAGCACCCTTGCATGCCTTCACTGGTGTGAAGCAGGCCTTTTAGTGGGGAGGAAAACAAAAAAAATCCTTCAACACACTGAAAGAGAACATTAGCACAGCACCAGTGCTAGCCTTACTAGATCTTCAACAGCCTTTTGAAATTGAAATAGATGCTAATGGATATGCCATGGCCATTGAATTGATGCAACAAAGAAATCCTATATGTTACCATTTTGAGACTTTATGCCAGGATGTTGTGAATTATCCCACGTATGACAGGTAGTTGTATGCCTTGGTCTAGAGTGTAAAGAAGTGGAAACACTATCTGATCGGCAAGAATACCATCGTCCATATGGATCATCAACCCTTGCCATATCTTCGATCACAATCCAAGCTTCAGCAAGCCTGTCACTTTGTATTAATGGGATTCCTCCAACAATTTCATTTGGTGATAAGATACAAGAAGGGCTCCAGAAACAAAATAGTAGATATGATTTCTCTCCTTTCTATTTCTACTTCTGTAGTTTTGAAAAATGTTTCTTTATCGTTAGAAATTTATTTTGAACAATATCCTAACGATAGTGTCTAGTCATTTTGGAATTGAGAAAACTTTATTTCATTTGCAGAGGTTTTGTTTTTTGCCTCATATGGAAAACATTGTGAGTCTATTTGTAAAGGTTTGTGTGTTGTGTTTTGTTTCAAATCCCTCTAATAAAATACTTGGGCTCTACACACCACTCCCTATTTCGAGTCGACCATAGAAAAGTGTGTCCATGGACTTTATAGGAGATTTTCCTATGTGTAGTAAAGGTCACGATTATTTGTATGTCGTTATGGATCAATTTAGTAAAATGTGTATTTTAATGCCCTATGAAAAGTAGGTCAGTGTTGAGCAAACTACTTTTATTTTCTTTCAGCATGTTTGGGTCCATTTTGGGTTGCCCACATCTATTGTGTCAAATCAAGACTCTCGCTTTCTTGGGGAGTTTTGGACCAACTTGTGGAGAATGATGGACACTAAGTTGAAAAGAAGTACAACATTTCATACATAGACCGATGGACAAACAGAGGTTGTTAACCACACTGTGGTACACTTGTTGCAAGGATATTGTGGGAAACGTCCCAAGTTGTGGGATGAACAACTTCCTTATGTGCAACATGCATACAATTGAGCAGCACATTCATACACACAGAGCTCACCATTTGAGACATGTTTTGGCTATCTACCTAAATATCCCTTGGACATGGTATGTAGGAAAGAGGAGGATAGCAATGGATGATATGATAGGGACAAAGTATGAAAGTTCATTCGGTGTATACAGGTGATTCATTAGGTAGTGCAGGAGTAGTTGGAGAAGAGCCAAGCTCAGTATAAAGATTAACATGGTAGGCACTGATTTGACCATCATTTTCAAGTTGGGGACAAGGTATGGCTCCATATTAGCAAGGATATAATGAAGGGAGAAGGGAAGAAGTTGAGGCCCATCTCATGTGGTCCCTTCACCATATTGGTAAACATTGGAGACAATGATTTTCGTATTGGCTTGCCTGCTTATATGCAAATGTACTCAGTGGTAAATGTAGAAAACCTAAATATTTATGAACCTCCATTGATTATGGATACCGTGAAGGTTGCAAAAATTTCTACAGTGGATGATTTTTCACCAGAGTATCAAGATAATTTTCCTGAAGATATCATACTCAACCAGAGAACCAAAACTCCACAATGGGGAGATTTTGAGTATATCGGTGTTGGCTTCAAAGGAATGAATCCAACAAAATCTCAATAGATGGAGAAGGAAAAAGTGGGAGAAATTTCCTCACTTACCAATTGAATGAAAAGTATTTTGGTGGTCCAAAATCTCTTATTGTTGAGGATTGATCTAGGAGGCTACTGGAGGATTGATCCAGGTAGATCTTCAAAAAAGTACCTGTGGCATGGTAAAAGGCTCAAAAATCAAAGTGACAAAATTTGGATAAACTTAATATCAGATCGAAGTTCTCTTCATCGTGATTCTAATGGTGGGAACGAAACTCAAATCTGAGTCCAAAGGAAGAAGTTAGAGCAATTCAAAGTTTGAGTTTGACTTGTTCACATGGG
The DNA here is from genome assembly GCA_000404065.3 of Pinus taeda. Classification (NCBI taxonomy): domain Eukaryota; kingdom Viridiplantae; phylum Streptophyta; class Pinopsida; order Pinales; family Pinaceae; genus Pinus; species Pinus taeda. The sequence continues at coordinate 64,882 of APFE030259151.1, forward strand.
AGGAGAAGATGGCATGGAAAAAGTTCTAGTGAATGGGGAGGCACCAAGTGGCAATCTTCCATCGGGTCCTGCATATCGCATATTGAGAAAAACAATGGCCGTAGGTCAAAAATCTATCCACTACAGTGTCGATTTGCAATTTCCAATATCACATATTGCAAATCCAGGGTGGATGAGTGTTGAAGAATTGGCTCCAATGCAGACAGATTTCAATGCAATCACAATGAAATAAACTTGAAATTGTTTATGATATGGTTCAGGATATAAGAATTGATTGTGATTTGCAATCAAGTCGTGGACGCAATATTTCTCTATGTTACATTTTATATTCCCATTGGGTCTGCGATTACCACAATGTATGGGTCAATGCATCGATGGTTCCAAGTATTGATTACGATGTGTGATGGGGACCGCCAAATGTGATACATTATATATTGTGTTCTATAAACTGGTAGGTCCATGTATCGCACAAGAGCCTGCTGTAATGGCGTTGGGCTATTTGTTGATAGTTAAAAGCATCGATAAACATGTCGCCTAAATTAATGTTTAGTTAAATGGGTTTTGCTATGTTGGAATAGGATTTCACCATTATTATAAGGTTATTGCCATATATCCTTCGGCCTAATCCCTCCTGCCTAACATGGTTATTATGTTAAAACTGATCAAGTTTTGAGGGATGCTGCCATGCTTATCTATCTATCTATCTATCATCATCATCCCTCTCTCTCTCTCTCCTCTCTATATTATATATATATATATATATACATATATACATGTAGTTATTGTGTTAGAAAAGGAAAAGGGAGTGAGCACAATAGTTCAGATGCACATGCACGCAGTAGACCCTAACCCTAATAGCAGGTCGAACCTTGTGTTGAGTAGAAGGGAGGTTTTGAGAGGTTGCAGAAGGCCCAATTATCCAAATTGGGAGTTTAGATAGGTGTTTTTGCATTGTTTTTTGCCAAGAGTTCTGGTACAACCAGTTTCTAAAGATGGGCTCTCCATTCTTTGGCCATCTTCCAACTTGGAGGTATAAGGGTTGTAATTTGTTGTTGCTTGTATTGTTATCTCTTTTATGCCACTAATTGAATGAAGGCCTCCCCACTATTAAGCAGGGCCTAGAGACATAGTCCAAGTTGGATGAACTTTGTAATCAAATCATTAGGTCATGGTTTTAGAGTTCTTTTGATTATTTCCACATTTTTTACGTGCTTGTAAGTTTCGCGGTTAATTAACTCTGCTATATGTAATTTTGATGCATCTGTAAGTAAAAGATTTTAGATCAAGGTCTTCTTCGGACTGACCATGAATGTTTGGAAGCGAAGAGAGAAGAATATTCTTCATTTAATTATTGCATCATAGCCTTAGATAGGACATTAAAAAGTGACAAGGCCTTGTTTTACTTGTTTGTGTCCCATATTATCCTCTTTTGTAGTTTGAGGGTGTTAGTGTCGGTCTTGAGCCTTCCATCGGTGATCAAAAGCTCTTTGCATTATGCATAGGTAAGTGTCTCATCACTGTCAGTTTTGCATCCCGTTAGGCATGCCATAAAACTGATGGAGGAGCTAGTCCTTGTTCCCTTCTTGGCTTTGCTGGATCAGGTCATATCAGTTAATGAGCTTGTGTCACATTTGTTTTTCTTTGTCTTGATATCCAAAGTCTTAGGTCTAGGGTTTCGGTCAAAAGTCTTTGCAATGTCATGAGTCAAAAGTCCATGAGTCCCCAGCAAGCTAGAAGGAGGTATGTAAATATGTTTCATTGATATTTTCATCAGGTACAGCTCATTTATACCTTGGATTTAAAAACCTTGTTTTTAAAACCAAGGTCATGTCAATTTTGCAAAAAATAAGGAAATTTCAAAAATTCTTCAAAATGCCGGCAATAACCCTGGTCTTC
>APFE030259152.1:0-21282 GCA_000404065.3 Pinus taeda
TATATGCTATGCAGTTAACCAGCTTTCACAAGCTATGGTTAAGCCTACCAAGCTCTTCTGGAAGGCGGGAAAGCATGTATTGCGCTACTTGAGAGGCACATTGGGATATGGTTTGTGTTACAAACAGGAGGATGAGGTGAAGCTATGTGGCTTCACGGATGCAGATTGGGCAGGGAGCCCAACGGATAGAAAGAGCACATTAGGAGGGGTCTTCAGTATTGGATCGACAGCAGTTTCTTGGTACAGCAGGAAATAGAGATCCGTGGCACTCAGTTCAGTGGAGGCCGAGTATATGGCAGCAAGTTTGGCTGCATGTGAGGCTATATGGATGAGGAAGATCCTAGTTGGTTTGTTCGGTTCTTATTTGGATCCTACTGTGATTTACTGTGATAACCAGAGTTACATTAAACTCTCGGCTAATCCTGTATTTCATGATAGATCTAAACATATTGACATCAGGTACCATCATATCAGAGATTGTGTGCAGCGGAGGGTCATGTTACTTTCGTACATTCCAACGGAGGATCAGGATGCTGATATTCTGACGAAGGATCTCACCAGGAGAAAATTCGAGTACCACCGAGGCAGGATAGGGGTTGCTGATAATCCATATCTTGTCGAGAGGGAGTGCTGAGATTGCAACAAGATGATGGAGCTTAGTGAAAAGAGTCGCCTTCACTAAGTGGGCCCGCAGGCTATTTTTGGCGCAAGTCTATTTTTAGACTATGTCTATTTTTAGACATATGGATCATGTCTATGGATTGCAGGTTGTTGTTTATGGATAATTGATCAAATTGGGAAAAATAGATGGACTTCTACTTTTAGATCACAGCGGAGTGACTGCTCAGTCTAAATATAGAACAGTCAAATATTATTAGCTCATAATAATATTTAGACTATAAACTTTGTCTTATTCTCTTGGAGCACTTCAGGATGAGCTACGGATGTGGTACATGCAGATCCCAGAAGGAAATACGTGGTTACCTACGGGATGACTAATATTTGCATGCAGGACTTCAGTTAGAACTCAAGTGAGTTGAGTTTAGTGGACTGGAGGTGCAGTTGATGGAGTTGTGTTCAGTTTAGCTTTGTTAAACTGGTTGTATTTAGTCTAACTGGCAAATAGACTAGAGATGAGTTGGGTGAATTAGTTATTAATTAATTCACAAGTTATTAACTCATAATACAACTAATGAATACATCAGTTAACTCAGTTGCATGTCAGTGCATGTTCAGTTCAACAGGGACAGGTGTTAGAGAATCATATTGCTATCAGTTGTGACTATAGTTGTGCACCAGATCTTGCACAATCAATGGGATTGAGTAATGCCAATGAGGATTGCATGGTTCAGCCAAGGAAATACGAGTTTGCTTCATTCATTCATCAGTATTCTCTTGCAGGATTGCGCAGTGGAGGCAGGCAAGAAGTTGAAGAGATTTGGAAATCAGATCTGAGCTGTATTGTGTGTAACAGAGGTGGAGATACTTGTGAGAAGTATTATGTTGTGTAATGTTACATGACTCAATCATTAATATATAGATAGTTGGGGTTTTTAGCGAGATGCTTTCCCCGGGATACATATTGTATTAATGTGTGAATGCTCTTGATGTTTTATTGTTATTGATGCTGCTATATTGATGATCAACGTAGAGGAGCTTATGTATTGTGTATGTTTTCCGCAATAGTACATGATCAGGATAATCTCCATTGAATATGTGTTAAATTATTCAAAATTTCTATAGAAGTGCAAGAAAAAGATAAACAGTTGCAAGAAAAGCAACAGGAAGAAGAAAGGAGAGAGCAAGAAGAGGAGGACAAGAAAAATAAGGAGGAAGAAGCTGAGAAAAGAAGGCAGGAGGAGAACAAGAGGTTTGAGCGAGAGCTAAAAAATATGGAAGACGATCTAGAGAGGCAGCTAGAATTTGCAGAGGAAGGAAAAATACAACGGGATGAAAATCTTAGGAGGACCAAGGAGAAGGAAGTCGGGGAAAGTGAACAAGGAGAGACTAGAAAGACAACAGACCTGGGCATAGGAAAAATTGAGCTTCCCCCATTAGTTGTTCCTCCTACCACTCCCCTCACTGGTAGATACCTTCCCCTTCAAGAACTAAGTATCTCGGAGGAATAGGACGAGGAAGTCCTAGATATCACTAGACTCACTTTCGATGAAATAAACCTCAAGATTGTACAGGAAAGGAAAAAATATTGCAACAAGAATCCATTCTATCCTTTATTAGTAACCACGGCTAAGGATATTATGTCTAACATTACAGTAAACCCTCAAATGATTGCCTCGACAAAGACAACCTTCGTTGCAGCCACAGAACACAATGTGGTCCAAATGAGCAAACAGATTGTTGATCTACACAATAGAATTTATCCATCCAAACAGAGGACCACCATGGAGGAATAGGAGAAAAGGAAGATGGAGAAAGAGAATGCGACACTCTGTTTAGTACACACAAATGCAATAGAATTCCAGGTAGAAATTGAAGCAGAAATGAAGACTCTAAGGGGGGCCATGGTAGTAGTCTTTGAAGAGATGTCTAAACTCCACCACATAGTAGCTCCAATCGTGGCCATCAAGCCCACACAAAAGAAAGGGTCATGATGCTTAAGGAGGCTATGACTGCTTTGGATAAGATACATGAATGGTCTGTCAAGTACCTAGGAGCACCGAAAATGGTCCATAAGAAGGATTGGATCACCATATAGAATACTAAGGTCCAACTCTGCATCAAAATTCAGTCTAAAGACAAATTGACCAAAGATTTGGAGAGGGCACTGGCATCCTATAGGCATCTATTCAGCGCCTTGGAATCATTGATCCAACTACATGGGGTTCCCTTGATAGGGGAAGTAAGGTAGGTAAGGAAGTAGGATGAGCATACAAGAATTCATAGAGACATATAAAAAAGTAGCCCATACGAAAGACATGTTGATAACTAGAGAAAATATCACGTGTTATGTGGTAGAACTAGTGAGGCTCTACACCAAACTGGTAACCTTGAATAATCAGGTGCATGCCAAATGGACCACCCTCATCCCAGATGCACTCAAGAGCCTGCACTGACATGACGAAGACCAGATCTAGATCACTCCCATTGCAATGGAATACAACCTATGGTGCACATATTTGATGGAATAGCTCAGGCTTGAGATTCCAGGACTTTATATTATTAAATTACTGAATTAGATTGATAGCTATTTTTTGTGATGTATTATACAATGTCATACAACACTTTTTGAATATGAAAGGTCATATGGAATACCAAAATTCATTTTTGTGAATATGAAAGGTCATGTGGAATATCAAAACTCATCAAGTAGATGAAAGGTCATGAGGAAGTTCAAGAGTCAAGGGTAGCCCAAGAGTCACTGTCACCCTATAAATATACCCTCATGCTTCATTTGTAAAGACCTTTTGCTGAGGACTCTTTTGGAGATATATACATTGCTTAAGAGAATGTATGTTCTTCTAATTTATGCAAGGATTGATATTGCATTTCCACTATTGGATTCTTCAAATCTTTTATTTTCTAATTCCATGAGTATTTTCTTCACTTGATGGATCAGATGTTCATGAAAGCTTCTTGATGTGCGGTTTCCACATATGTTGTCTCATACCCCAAACTTATGTTGCTTCATATGAATGGTATTTGATTCACTAACTCTATGCTCATGTCGGTGAACTATTTCTTTGGTATTGGTATAATGTGTATTGACTACACCTTTGTTTATGCTTATAAATGTTTGATCATTGTGAACTAATTTACAATTACTAAGAATTTTATCTTGGTGAACATGAGTCCTATTTGAATCTTGCTATCAATAACATTACTTAATATTTATGTTGTTTATAGTCTGGCTATTCATGGTTTATGTGGCATAATATTTCTGTCAATTATTTCCTTGTATTTATTGAGGTACATGCTTTCAATTGAGTTCATATTTCGCCTTTGTCCAAAGCAGGCTCAACAAAACTAAACAGCAGCTAGGTCTACATACTGGAAGGGATCCCTATCACAAATGGAGTAGGATCTAGTTGGGAAATTACACCAAGAAGGTCCCCCTTATTGTTGGCAGAAGATTCCAGCTCGTCAAAACTTTCGTACATTAGACACTACCCAAGAGTATACTCGTCATGCCTATCCATGTTTTTTGTTACATAAAATTTCCTAACCACTACAGTTGCATTAAACCACATAACGTTCTTCTAAGTGTACTCAAAAACTGCAACTACATTTTAATCAATGAAAAGAATGGTCACTTTAGTGTTCTCCCATACAATGAATTAAATCTGAAACATCCCTTTTCAGTCAGCATGAATCATTAATGAGTTCACTCTGTACAAAACACTTACTATTCCTGCATACTCTAGCAAGGCTCTCCATTGCAGTGTAACCTTTGTTCTCAACTATGACAACATAGTAATCATATAGAATGGTATTCTAAAAATTTCCTACGATGAGAATTAAATCTTAGTCGAACCGTGCACTCCAACAAGGACTTCCATGCTTACAAACTGATCATAGGATCAACTTGTACCTCATGCATGGCCTTCTTGTTTCGTAATAAACTCTTCTCCACTTAACCATATTTTCCATTGAATTAATCATAACATGCAAGATAGATCAGGGATGACTTTTTTTGTTTGAGTCAAGCCTAGTAAATTAGCTCTCCAAGTCATTGTCCTCGATATGTTGTCTCCATTTTCTGCAGTCACTATTAATACTAGCAACGAGTATGGTCCTTCACCATATTTATTGAATTCACTAATAGCACAACAAGACCATGTGAAACTAACTCCTGGCATGCCTTTCAACATTGGTTGGGAGGTCAGAAGGTCATCAATTGGCTTGTTCCAACTATTAGGAATTTGGGTTTCACACAACCTCCAGTTAAGCGTAGGCACGACTAGCTCAAAGGTTCAATTTTTATATATTCCCAACTCGTATAATGCCATGTCATGCTAATGCCATTTGCCATGTTGCTTCCAGTAAATCAATATGAGCTAATCCCACTCTACCACTTGCTTTCTTGTACCGGTTTCCACATAGGTCAGGGGTCAGGGGTTGAAACTTTGTTCTCCTATCAAATTATGTTGTGTGACCTGACTTCTGAATAGGTAGTTGGTTCTTCATAGGTTAGTAAGTCATGTTCTGATCTTTTTTTTCTATTGATGGTGCTAGACCTACCAAAATTCAGTGGATCTCCCTGGTATGAAGACCCAACTAGACCTCACACCATTTGGTGTAGGAGTTTCAGTACATGGGAGTCGTCTTCTTTGTCTTTGAACAAAGAGGTTTGTGTGCCTAGTGAGTGCTAGTGTTAGTTGTGTCAAGGTTCTTTCACCATAGAGGGAGAGGGTGGAAGTGATTCTCTAGTTGAAAGGGAAGAGTCCCAACTCTATTAGAGACACAGGACATAGTAGCATATGTGCAACTTCCAATGGAGTAGTCCACATGGATGTGAATGTTACAACCACATAACGAAGGGATAGCATTTACAACACCCAACGGAGTAGTCCGCATGAGTGTGATGGTCGTTATAACAAGTTATAGAACAAATTTTCGTGGGAATATGTATTAGAAAAACCAAAATAGTTCAACTGTCTTAACATAGGTTAAAGCAACATGCATTACAAGTGTCCAAAGAATAGTCTTACAAACAATTACAATACATGCATGAAAACATGATGGCATGTTATTAGGCTTCTAAATTAAGCGAAATTTCCAAGACACAATAGTACACCATACATCACTGAACCTATAAGTAGGGCGTTGGAGCCACTACTTCATCCTCAAAGAAGAGATTATAGACTCTCAAGGATATGTGGGAGCAGCCAAGGTGAAAAATATATTGCATTTACAAATGAGGGATATTTGTAGCCAAGGGTAAAACTGGCCCTTATGACTATTAGACTTCCCTCATGAATGTTTGACTTTCAAGAATTTTCAACTTTACATGACTCTTTAGATTACATGTGGGTATCTTGGATTTCCACATTACATTACATAGATTTACAATAGTATGGCCCATAGTAGTGATGTGGCTGATGTGACTCATGACACGACATTGTTGGTGTGTTCATGTGTTGTATATCTGATAGCACTTGTTGTATATCTAAACCGGAAATATAAGATAATAGAAATAACCCAATAAATAACAAGATAGAAATAGATAGAAATGTTTCTCTTTATTATTATCAAACCCTTATGGTAGGGCAACACCATACATTCACTCCTTAAGGAAGGAGAATACTCCACAAGCCATATGCCTGTTCATACAAGAATACTTCTCTTCATATCCCTCCATGTGGAGTCTCTAGCCTCTATATAGGCCTCACACATACAATACCATGCATCATTACCATGGTTTCCTCATAGCATCAACTAATATAATGGGCCCCTTACATTATTATTAACTACTTGTGGTCCCTTACATGACATGGGTTAACCACCTTATTTATTACTATGGCCCATCCCATTATTACATTATTACCTTGGGTACCTCACTCGGTACCCCATATTACCCCCCTAGGTATATAACACTCCACCCCCCTTAGCATGTTTCATCCCCGAAACATGGGAAGAACATAAATAATAAGATCTACTCAAAAGAGTAGTCCACTGATACCATGCACGTGAATCTAGCCATCCAAGAGAAAGGTGAACCCTCGATCTTGCTGGAGCCTCGCTCGCTTGAGATGGAAGTTGACCGTGGCCGCTCTTCTGTGTTGCTGTGTAGTAGGTGGATCGTCTCTCCTTTGGATCCGTCATGTGACTACTTGGTTTCCATCTTGATGGTTGTCTTGCGGGGTGATGTGGGTGATGATATGTTGAATTTTTAACCCATAATGGCTTTTGCTTGAATTCACCCTGCTGTGGTGCATGTTGTGGTGTCTTCTTTTTCAATATGACTTCAACCACAGAGCCCTCCTCTGATGTATCATCACCTGTAATCTTTTCTTCTGCAGCCTCTGTTTGTGTTTGATTGTCGATCATCAAAGGCTCATCATCTGATATGTTAGTCCCTTGAACATCTTCTGCTTCAGCCTCCATGTGCTCTACCTGTTTATGGATGGAAATATCCTATAATGTAATTTTCTTCTTTTTATGCCATAGCTTCAGGAGTTTCTTCTGTACATTAATATTGATAGTACCTACGGATTCCATCCAAGGATATCCCAAAACAACATCCATGTTATCCATATTTGAAGCATAGAAATCACCATGAAACACATACTTATCCATAGAAAGTTTCAGATCCTTATAAATTTGAACATCCTTATCATCAACCTGTGTATTTTCAATATGTTTTGTTGAGACTTGCAATTTTTTTGCCCAATTAACATTGATAAAATTATGCTTGCAACTAGGATTTATAGACACAACGATCTTCTCCTTCTGAATCAACCCATGAACTTGTAATAAGGATATACCAGTAAGAATTAGCCCCACATGTTTCTCCTTATCGTGTTTTCTAGCATGAGACCATCTGTCTAAAAGCAATTTTTCAAATTCTTCACCGGGCAGGTTGAAACATTTCTGTTGGTTAAGTAATCCCCACCATGTGGCCGCCTCATCTCTGAATTGCACCACTACCCACCATTTCCAACGGTTTTTCCATACCCACTTCTGTTCTTTTATGTATTCTTCAATAGTAGGACCATTATCTTTTCCTGTAAATAATAGAACCTTGCTAGAATCCATAAAGAGGGTTTTGAAAAAAAAAATGGTGAAAATTTCAATTTGTCACAATTTCGTCAATATTGCTTAGAATCCCTATTATGACCTGTTTTTAGAAATGGAACAATCATTCTGCATTTTCCCATGTGATAGAAATCTTGATCCAGACACTAGAATTCAGATCTGCGCTGCAACTCTCCCGCTGTCACCCAAAATTTCTGAAAAAAGAGCTGATTTTAAATCAGCGATATCTCCCTCATCCGGACTCCGATTCACCTGATTTTTTTTTGAAATTAGGTGTTTTCTCACAAATCTTCTAGATCGACAATTAGATTTTTCAGTTCTGATGCCAAGAGGTCTATATCTGCGCCGCAAATTCGCTGCCCCGAAAAATTATCTGCAACCCCACTGATTTTTAAATTAGCGATATCTCCCTCATCCGGACTCCGATTCAACAGATTTTTTTTTTTGAATTTGGCTATTTTTTCACAAAGAATAAAGATCTGTAATCAGATTGTGCAGATATTAAACCAAAATGTACAGATATGATTTGCAAACTCGCCGCCCTTGAAATCCTACAAAAAGTAAAAACATTCTCCACTTTTGTGCCCAAGAAAGTGCTCTGATATCACTTGTTGTAGCTCTGATACCACTTGTTGTAGATCTAAACCGGAAATATAAGATAATAGAAATAACCCAATAAATAACAAGATCAAAATAGATAGAAATTCTTCTCTTTATTATTATCAAACTCTTATGGTAGAGCAACACCATACATTCACTCCTTAAGGAAGGAGAATACTCCACAAGCCATATGCCTGTTCATACAAGAATACTTCTCTTCCTATCTCTCCATGTGGAGTCTCTAGCCACTATATAGGCCTCATACATACAATACCATGCATCATTACCATGGTTTCCTCATACCATCAATTAATACCATGGGCCCCTTACATTATTATTAACTACTTGTGGTCCCTTACATGACATGGTAACCACCTTATTTATTACTATGGCCCATCCCATTATTACATTATTACCTTGGGTACCTCCCTCGGTACCCCATATTACCCCCCCCTAGGTATATAACATCATGCTACTACTGGTGTCCATGTCGAGTTGTAGTTCTCCTGAGTGATGTATGTGCTCTTGGTATATCATAGTTTCACCTCCGCATGGCAAGGCATGCGGAGTCTTTCATGGTCTTGTTTTTCACTTGATGTTGCATGTAGATGTCACTCCTTCACTTGTACTTTGGCATGCTTCAAGTGTTCATCCGTTCACGAAAAAATAACCTCACATACATTGTTTGTTCGCTAAAAAATCCCCTCAAATTCATTTTTTGTTCGTGAAAAAAATCCTCGCATGCATTATTCATTCACGAAGAAATCTCCTAACATGCATTCTTCATTCATTCATTCACAAACAAATCTCCTTGCATGTGCTCTCTTTGTTCATCCCATTTGTCGTCGTCTCATGTCTCATCCATGTACTTGTATATGCAATCACTTGTGATGAGACGACATCAAATCCATAAATCTCCTAGTCTATCATGATGCATTTTCATTCAATTTTCAATGTACATGACCGGGTGAGAGGAAAAGGTTATGAAAATGCACACAACAGATTTCAAGATGGGATGTTGGCTCTAGGAACTACTGGTGAAAATTGTGCATAAGTCATTGGGAGACTAAGATGAAAAATCTGGATGAGAAGTGATTTTATGTGGGATCTGGCTCAACTGGTGGGAACATCTGTGCAATCTTTTTAGGAAATAAGTGCAGGCAACAGAAGGGTAGCAAAAATTATGAAATTTCTCTGGGGATCTGGTAGCAGGCTGCAAGAGGGTTACCGAGAAAAAATGTGCATTGTTTTAAGGGAGTTGAAAGCGGGCTATAGGAGCACTGCTGGCAAACTGCATAATTTACGGGAGGCTAGCTTGCTGAACATCCTTGCACATTTTTTGAGTTGAGTGGGATGTTGGGTAACAGAGGGATTTCTCATGAAATCTACATAGTTTTCCGAGTGAGAAGCAGACTGGTTGATTGCGTGGCTGGTTGGAAAAAGTGTGCAATTTTTTGAGGGAGAAAGTGACAGACACTAGGTGTCTGTCTGGCATGTCTGCACAATTTATTCAGTTAATGGAGCGGGCATGCTTTACAGATTTTGTGCAATTTTGAGGGGTAGTGAGTCCCGGGGTCACTTCCCCGTCAAACTCTCCAGTTGACCAGTTGGAGGGTTGGTTGACTCACTTGAGGGCAACATAGATTAAGATGGCTTCCTGAGAAACTTCTACGTTGTTCTAGGTGGAAATGGATCCAATATTGCACAATGCAGGTTGCCTAGGAGATATCCTTAAGCTCTACATAATTCTCGGTAGTAATACATGTTCACTAAGGGCTGAAACTGTGCAATGCATCTCAACAAGGGTTAGGCTATTGGAGGGTGATCTGATCATCAGAACTTCAGCAAAATGACTAAGTGTGTGAGAAAGTGAACTTGTAACCTTTGTGAATGCACACTCTTTATGACTTGACCATAATATGCATCAACCATCAAGACAACATATACTCAGTGTGACTGATCGATGGTGCAAGCGACAAGCATGAAAATTGTGATAGATTGTTGAATGACCATGGCGATGGTTGCGCAAAAATGCATAAAAATTCATGTGTGAGTGTGATGGATGTTTACATAGTGATTTCTTGCATGCAAGAAAAAACCCAAGGAAGGCTCCGAAATTAGATGCAACCCAAAATTTTGGAAGTTATTGCAGCCACTACAACACTTGGCGACACACTGGTTGAATTCCATATTCTCTTTTTTGGTTCATTTTCAACATAGGATCTTGATCTTTTAGGGAGTGTTGAATCTCTGTGTGGGTTACTTCAGCTTCCCCACTTACCCCATGGATTGACATGGTTCATCTTTCACCAACTCAGTCAAGCACAATAACAAGTTTCAACTTGATCACAATGTTTATAAATCGGGAAGGGTAGTTTGGCTCACGAATTAAAATTTTTCAAAGTATAAGTTTTAATCTCTAGTGTTTCTCCATTGCCCACAAGCCTAGACATTACCCTAGTAGAGTCACGCAGGAACACACTCATTTCTCTACTTCCAAGGAGCCTGGCAGTACCTCGGTGGAGTTGCATGCTTCACCTCTCTTTGCTAGAATCCTTTCTCTTCTTTCGCCTTTGAATTTTTTTAAAGAGGATTCTACATAGGCACTTATTTATTTTTGGGGCAGAAGAGGGATCCGGACTTATTGAGAGTAGGAGAGTTTGCTCCTTCAAAGAAGAATTTAAGACCTCTCACATAAGTTTTCTCGTTTAGATTTCCCCTTTTCCGTTTCTATTAGTTGGATGAGGTTGATCACATAGAGAAGAAGGATGAGTACAGGCATGGCGTTTCCCAGTGTGGACATAGGTTCATGGTTACACCCAAGGTTCCCTTGGAGATGGCTCATATTTTTTGTCAAGACTTCATCGGCCAAAGGTTACAACCAAGCACAGAGAGGACGGACACAGGGCTGGCCAAGTGCTATAGTGTCACAAGACTCATTAGATGTCAACCACATAGTCATTCAAAAGCCAGAACTCAGTAGCAGGAAACACTTATTTACAAACCTAAAAATAGAATGATATAAAGCAAACAAACAAAAAACCAAAAAAATAGTAAGCAAAGCAAACAAAACAAAAAGGAAGCAAAGCAAGCAAGAAAACAAGCTAAACCAAGTCAGCAAGAAAACAAACATGTAAACCAAAAAGAAAAGATAGGCAAGAAAGAAAACACTACTCCTACTCCTACGCCAATCGGTCTAGGTTATGTGAAATGAAACTTCCAGTGAAGCCACCGTAGGCATACCCTACCTGCGCCCACAAAGATACAAGCAATTAAAACAAATAAAAAATAGTGTGCAATAGAAAATACAAAAACTTGACAAACTTACACACAAGAGAGAAGGTGATCTGAAATTGATCTGAGACAAACAATAAGGTATTATAAACTCATGTGCATGGATCTTCCTATGTTATTTTATGCAATGGATCAATAAGATTGTGAAATACACAGGCAATGAAGCAGTTAAGGAATACATACCCATCAGACAGGGATAATCATTTATTATGAAGTGGTAGAACCAAGTGGCCTATAACTGAAAAGAGGCGAAGCGCACCCACCCATTTGACGGCTATTGCGAAAAACAAGGTGTCATAAGGCCGCTCGACCATAAGGATGTGCAAGCAGGCTCGACTGTTAAGGAGAGGGAGAGGATGCCCCCGGTAGGGCTCGACTAACAGGAGAGGAAATAAGGAGAAGGAGAAGGAGAATGGATCCTTTGCTTTGTCTCTTCGAGCTAGAGAATGGGATCTTAGGACAGGTGACGTTAGGCCACTCAACCATAAAGGAGAGGGAGAGGCTTACACTATTTACAGTGACCATAAGGGAGAGGGAGAATCGATCCTTTGCTCTGTCTCTTCAAACCAGAGAATGGATCCTTGTGTATTCACTCAAAGAGCATGAAATTCTCTGAGTATAAGGTTTGGTTCTCTTTTTTTTTGCTTCCAAAAAAGAGAACTAGCTCGAAGAGAATGAAATTCTCTGTGAGCTAGCAATCAATGAAAGGAAGGGGGTTGTAGGGGGGAGGAAGAGCTTCCCCATGCACCATACCACCCCGACATTAAGAAAGGAAGGAGGTTTAAGGGGGAAGGAAGAGGGGCCATCTCCCTTCCTTCCCCATTAGACTTCTCAAAGAGAATGAAATTCTTGAAGAGCTACTTACTCATAGTGAAGGCCCCAAAACTGAAGCATAGGTAAGGAGCTCAAAGAGAATTCAATTCTCGAAGAGCCCATACCATTCGCTCGAAGAGAATGAAATTCTCTAAGAGCTAGTGATGGCTTGAAGAGCCTTTGTAAGGAAAGGAAGGGGGTTTAAAGGGGAAGGAAGGACCAACTCCCTTCCTTCCCCATTATAGAGAATGTCGAGTACTTTCTCCTTTCTCCCCTTTCCTTTCTTTTATTCCTTTCTCTTCTTTCCCTTCCCTTATTCCCCTCTTCTTTCTCCTTTCCCCCCTTTTCTCCCCCTTAAACCCCCTCCCTAACCCTCGGCTAGCACCTCCCTTACCTCTATCATCACCCCTTGATCTCTTCCCTGTCATCTCTATCCATGATCTCTATCCTTGCCCCTGGTTGATCCCTGATCGGTCTCCTCGGTCCCTGGTGGTGTCGTCGACTCCTGTCAGTCCGCTCCCTCCTTTACCTCTTTTGGATGGAGAGATGCTCTCTTTCAATATAGTCCGAGTTGTTTTGAAAAAAAACAACAAACAGAGCCTTCAACGAACCCAAACCCTACCTTATCTCTCCGTCTTTCTCTCCTAACCTAACCTACATCTATCTCTCCTAACCTACACCTATCAGGGTTTCTTTCTCTCTAACTGATAAATCCATACCTAACCTACATTTGTCATCTGTACTTCACCTACATCTGCCAAGGAAGGAAGGGGGGTTTGAGGGGAAGGAAGAATCAGCTTCCATCCCCACCGACATTGAGAGAATGACATTCTCAAAGAGCTACTTACTGATAGCGAAGGTCTCAAAACCGAAGCGCAGGTAAGGAGCTCAAAGAGAAGGAAATTATCTCACAAAGGAAGGAAGGGGGATGTGGGGGGAAGAAAGGATCACCGTCCATCCCCATGTGCCATACCTCACTGACATTCTCTCTTTCATTCTCTATCCGAAAGGAAGGAAGGGGGGTGTGGGGGGGAGGAAGGAAGCCTTCCTTCTCCCTACGCCATACCTCACCTAAATCAGGGAAGGTGGGGGCTATAGGGGGAGGAAGGGAGGCCTTAAATCTCGACCAACCTGGAGAGATTGAAAGGCCCACATCCTTCCCCCTACCGCCTTCCCTACCCCATTCCTGGTTACGTTCTTCAAAAATTCCTTAGCGAAATTAATGAAATATCTAATTGAAGTTGGTCATTTTCTAGGAGTGGAATTACTTCAATCTCTTATATATGTTGTGGTGGTTGATCAGATGCATGAAAATTTGCATGAAAATTGATCAGATTCCTGCTGAGTTTAGGAGCAGAATTTCGACAATATATTATATAGTATGCAGTGGTTTTCTAGATGCATGAAAATTGATCTGATTCCAGTGGTCTTTAGGAGGGGAATTTCTTCGATATATTATATATGGTGTAGTGGTCTTGAACGTACTTGGACTCATCTCTATTTTTTCAGTCAATTGGGTAGGCTCAGGAGCTAGGCCAGCTCAACCACACCAGAAAAAATACTATATATAGTAGGTTAGCCCAGCTCGGCCCAGCTCTTTGGAAATGCCGGTGAAAACGCGTATATAATGGTGGTGCACCAGTTCTCAACTAGGCTCGGCGATGAAGACTCCTTGCCCTTAGAAGCGCAAGCCCTCCGGACCTTCAGGAAAGGCTGGATCAAGTGGTAGCGGTCTTGGGTCTTGAAATCTCGATCGACCACATTTTTTCAGTGAAGGTGCTGGTTGGGTCCGCCATCGTTGATTTTTTTCCCCCCGTCAATTTGAAGGGTCCACAAGTTCAGGCCAACCAACCTTCCGAGAGTGTGATTTTGTTTCCCAGCCCCCCCACCATCCCCCCTTCCCCCCTTGCTCCCTAGGCCAGGCTCGAAGAGCCCCTTCTCTGGGCCTCATGATTCTATGAGAAATTGTGCCATTGGCTCTTACTCTATATTACACTATATTACATATGTCATTTCAGTTTCGGCGAAGCGCTTGAATTCTAGGAACTTTGAGAAAAGTGCTCCCTTGGCGAAAAAAACAATCCCTTGAAGCTGATCCTCTCCGAGCTTGAGAGCAAGGGTGGTAGCCCTATCTCAAGCAGATAGAGAGAAGGACATATACTTTGAAATAAGATGGGTTTATCTATCGTTTTTTCAGTATGCAATGCCACTAGGGAAATGGGCCCCTACTGTGCAAAAATAATAGGTATCTTGAAGTATGAAACCAAGGAACGAGCAATTCTGGCAGATCACGATCTTTCCACTGTCGTCGCGTGCTATAGGTATTTTTTCTGTGACAAAATTAATATCCCTAGATACAGATGAAAAAAGGTTTCCTGAGGTACATGATTTTGCATTGGTGGATGGCTTTGTCCCACATAAAACAGATGCAAAGTATTCCACGAATTTCTTTTATCATGCAACACTCAAAATTCATGGGCGGACAAAATGTCACACCCTACGAGATAGAATCCGATATTTTCTCAACTCGTTCATCCAGGTCGAGGTTAGGGGGTTAGCAGGGTGGGACTGCTTGTGTAAAGGAATATGCAGCGAAGCTACCGAGCACTATTTTCGGAGAACTAATAGGGATCTGGAAGAGTATTATCAAGATCATGAGGAGTATGAGTTCCTTGTGAAAAAATTCTTGGAAAACCTAGACCGGTAGCGCCGGTGGTTGGAAACTTATATTGGAGTGAAAAGAGGCGCTAGAGGAACAAAAAGAGGTGGCGCGAAACCTGAGGGACCACGGGATGACAGGAAGGCGTAGGGACAATAGGACGACAGGAAGCCGCAGGGACCATGGGACGACAGGAAGGCACTGGATTATAAGCCACCATAAAAAGTATTCTAGTTTGATTTAGTGAGGCCCTTTGTGGGTGGGAAAGCTATTTCTGTTATGAGGGATGGTACTCTTCATGATTTCCTGATATTAAGAAATCCACCGCCAACTGCCCACTTTGTTCGACGTATTTCTCCTTTCATTTTGTACCCTTCCATTTCATTCTCCATACCTCTTCCTGGAAGAAAGAATAGTTGCACGGATGTGTACCTTCATGCTCATGGAGATGTCGTTTCTTTATGTACACTATTTTCATGGAGCCACTCAATATAAAATGGTCAAATTTGGCTATTTCTTAGGTCTACGTAGGTTCCCCAACTTGCGCATGTAAAGTATCCGTAAAACGGACGCAAATGGCCTTTCAGTCAGTCATAGAGACAAAGATGTACTACTTGGCCAGGCTACTCGCTTGGCTTTGATACTTGGCTGCTAGGATAATCGACTTGGCTAATCGACTGCTTGGCTTGGATACTCGGTTGGACTACTTGGCTTGGCTTATAAGATAGGTCGCTCGGTTAGGGACAGTCATACATAGAACTTTTGACCCTTGAACCTCGACCCTCTATCTCGAACTCTACCCTCTGCCCTCTCTCTACCCTTGACCTCTAAATACAACTCGACCCTAAACCTTGATCTCTACCTTCGCCTCACTTACCGATATGGAACATTGGCTCCTACATCAACTGGATTGAAGGAATGAATGATGAAGCGTTACATACATTGATTCGACATTCAAAGATCATACACTACTGACAGTGCCTATACGATTCCACATAAGCCTAGAACTTTTAGCGAAGTCCACGTCTAACCAGCAGTCCACAAAGTCATTCCAGTCCACTCAAGGAACCTGCCCAGTCCACCTACTCCTATGGCACTCTAGATCTGACCTATACCAGGGACTAGAGCCAGTTATTGCCAGTGGTCAGTCATCACCAGGTCATTCATTGCAGCCGATAGCCAAGCATGCCGGAAGGGAATTGCCAGCCGGTCTCATTGCCAGCTGATAGTCAATCATTACCAACCATTCATAGTAAGTCATACACCCAGTCATATATCATATCCAATCATCATAGCCAATCATAGCCAATCATTGCATAGCCAGAAGGTCATCCTATAGATGATCATTTCCAGTCAGACCCAGCCGGTCACTGTAATCCAGTCATTGTCAGGATGTCATTGCCTACAATAGACATATAGATTACCCATACAAGAGAGAGGCTAGCCCTGGGGAACCCAGACCCCTTGACCTAGGAAACCCCTGTAAGGACAAAAGTTTCCCAGGGGGGGATGGAAACAAGAAGGGCAGGATGGAGCAATGTTTTGGACAGAGAGAAATGGGACTAGGGGGGCTCTTATCGGAGTATGCAACATACTATTAGAATGAAATCCTTATCAGAGTTTGCAATAGACTATTAGAATGAAACCCTTATTGGAGCTTGCAATAGACTATTAGAATGAAATCCTTATCAGAGTTTGCAACGTCCTAGATCTCCCTTTGGTCAATCAAGCCATCCTTCTAGTTTAGCCAGAAAACCTAGGTGGTTTACCCTGACATTATAGGATGCACAGGAGCAAGTTGGAGCTCCTAAGACTTCATTTCGTGTAAGTAATCCCCCTAATAAGTTTTTGAATTATGTCTCACTGATGTCTTCCATCATTGATGCACGACCTTCTAGTTTTGAGGAGGTAGCAGGTCAATGGGTTTGGCAGGATGCCGCAACCTTTTGAAGATATCAACCCCCCAAGGAGTACAACTCCATCATGAAGAATGATGTGTGGGAGCTTGTGCCTAGACCAAAGGAGAAGTCAATGATTGACTCCAGGTGGTTGTACAAGGTTAAGCATGCAGCAGATGGAAGCATAGAGAAGTGAAAAGCTCGATTTGTGGCTAGAGGATGCGAAAGCATGCTCGACTAATAGGAGAGGATTATCCCAAAAAGAGGTAGTTTACTAAAAGGATAATTTTGCTCCTGTTGCGAAGTATACCTCTACTTACAGGAAGTTTAGAGAAACTCATAGCATGGTGCAAAGTAGAGTTGGCTAGAGAATTTGATATGAAGGACATTGGCTTGATGCACTATTTATTAGTTCTAGAGGTGTGGCAGAGTCTAGGTGAGGTCTTACTCTGACAGGGTCAGTGTGTAGTTAAGATTCTTAAGATATTGAAGATGATGGACTGTAAGCCCATGGCTACTTCTATGGTAGAAAATAGGAAGTCATTTGCTTATTCATATTTAGATTTGATTGATCCATCTGTGTAGAGGTAGTTGAGAACTTCCCTCATGTATCTGGTAAATACCAGACCTTCTCTTTTTTTGCAGTGAACACCTTGAACCAGTATATGGTGGAGCCCAGGTAGGTTCATTGGGTTGCTGCAAAACATGTGCCTTGATACTTGAAGGGCACAATGCATTGTTGTCTTAGGTATGTTGGTGATGGAGAGTTGGTGCTGCATGGGTTTACAGATTATGATTGGGCGGGTAGTGCTACTGACAGGAGGAGCACTTTAGGGTGTTGCTTCAGTTTGGGTTCATGTCTGGTTTCCTAGTTTAGCAGGAAGCAGGCTTCAGTTACACTTAGCTTAGCAAAGGCAGAGTACATGGCAGCTAGCTCTACTAGTTTATAAGCCACATGGCTTCACAAGCTATTAGCAGAGTTTACAGATAAGACTTTGGACTCTACCGTGATTGACTGTGACAATCATAGTTGTCTCAAACTCTCTGAGAATCCAGTGTTCCATGATTGTTCCTAGCATATTGATATCAGGTACCACTCCATCAGAGACAGGGTCTAAAAGGGAGTACTGGTTCTTCAGTACATTCCTATAGATCAGCAGGTTGTAGATATATTGAGAAAGCTCCTGGCAAAGGGGAAGTTCGATATGTTCAGGGAAGGACCTTAATTGTTTAAGGTATATGCTCGATCCACCCATGAAGCGCTTCGTCGTAAGTACCATTTGCAACATGTTGGGATAGTAGGGAATCAAGGTGGCAGTACTCACTTTGTCTGCCTATTCTGGTGCTTCATCAAATGACTGGAATCTATCCCATATTATTGTATAGTGACGTGACTAAACCCGCGGTTGGATCAGCACCAACATACTCACTAATTCCATTATAACCCATTGTATTGGTTTGAGACACTCGACCAAAGGGTTTCCGACAAAGTAGCTACGTGTTGTGATTACAAAGCTAATTGCAATTAGTTGCAACACATGCCATCTGGAAATAAGTGGCGGTTCCAGAACTTGCCTGGATGGAAGTTCAGAACGAATAAGGGCACTTTGAGGGGAAGAAAGAGAAGGGCCTTATTGGAACTTACTAGTTCAGGCTGGAAAGAAATATAGGGTGAGGGTGAGGGTGAGGTAACAAACTCTCGACTAAAAGGAGAGGTAACGTGGGAGGAGACGAGCAACTCTCTGGGGGATTGATCAAATCTATTTTCAAAACAAAGTATAATAAACATGTGTATAATAGTCTCTCATCATCCCCATCTAGAAGAATAAAGGAAAGGCCAAGGAAAGAAAGATATGAAGGAAGGATAGATAATAAAGGGGGCATGATGATGGAGAACAACGCCTGCCAAGAGAGCTAAAGACTATTAATGAAACAAATAGTATAGGGGTGGGGCTATGTGTCGCCAACTGGAGGCAGAATAGAGGTAAGGATAAGGAAGATGATATAAGTAAGAGTGCAATCTGGAGTCAAAAGAAGAAGGGAGGCCATGTTTTAGCAGTGTATGACCCAAATTATATCTCTAATACTAGGAGCTGAATGGATATGAGATATGCGATGAACAAATATCTACCCAGCGGCAGCTTGAGCGACCCTAGGAGGAAGACATAATTCGATATTCTGATCCTAGCTTTCTTCCTGTGGTTAGGGATGTGCATTTGTGTGCTTTTGGTTCGAAGTGGTACAGTGCTTGAGTGACGTAGGTATAGAATAATAAGTGTGGGGTGCAGGTGATAAGTCAACTTGGGAGGAGGTGTTTCATGATGATAGATGATGAATTCAATCTCCCCTATTCTTTCTCGGCAATGAGATGGGTTGGGTCGCCCCCTTCTCTCCTTTCATAGATATACCTAATTATAGATATATCGTAGGTTATCCCAATGATGATATCAGTTTTCCCCCTCCCTCGTCAAAGCTTTACCCGACTCATAATGAATGGCTCATCAATCAATCTCATCTAGCTGGCTGAATCAATTGCTCGATGGCTCAATCATCAATTGATGAAGGCTGGTTGAATCAATCACATGATTTCTATGCATTCTTCATCACTCAATGGCTCATCAATCAATCTCATCTTGCTAGGCTGACTGACTCCCATTTTCTAAGTTTGGGGCTTCATCAATCCGTTCATCTCATCTGGCTGGCATTCTAACAAACTCGAGAATTGAAGAATTTCCTCCTTATAAGTTGGTTAGATCGTTGCTTCAGGTGACTTCTTCCTTCTTGCCAATAGAGGAGCCAGATTCTTGATGCATGGATGGATTGATTCCACAATGAATAGAATCGGTTGAATGACAGTATCCCTCATGATTCAAGAAGGAATGATAGATTGATTGTCCTATCTTTGTAATGAATGTGAGGAGTGCATATATTATATATATCATTATGGTATCAAATCCAATATGCTATTATATATTGAATTAGGCATTTCTTCCAGTCATGAATGTCACTTTACTGCCAACAGATAAGATAGGAAGACAGGCAACACCCCTGCTCCCTTATCTTCGGTCACCAGTGCAGGCCTGAAAAGAATCTCTTTCCTGTTTATGGCCCACTGATAATCACCCTCTTTCCAACCAGTGATGGCTTGTCAACTCCCTTTCCAGTAACATCTCATTTAGCCCTTCGGTCAAGTGAGGACAATAGTATACAAAATCCTTCCTGCTAGTAATTACAGATCATATTCCAACCACATCGGCCCCACCAGACCTTCACCCACGACCTTCGGTGGCTGGCTATACACACCCATATTTCTCCACCCATCTTTCCTTTCAGGCCTAAGATAGAAAGACCAAAGATATTAGTAGGAAGGCAGGCCGAATATAGTGACATCCCTTATAGTAGTTTGATAGCCAGCTATAGCGGGGGCATTTTCCATTCTGGGGAACCCGCAGCTATAGTGGAGGTAGAGTCTGAACCCGTTGGCTAGCAAAGGCAAAGGTGTAGAAGGTATATGCAGCTACGTTAGCAGAGGTAATAGAGAAATCAAATTAAGAAGCGGAAACATAGGTGGTTTCAAAACCATGCAGATCCAAAAAATCCAGTAGTAGAAATTAGGGCAAGGGGAAACCCCATAGAAACAGAACCATAAGTGGGTTAGCTAGTTCCGTGGACCTTGTTGACTTGGAATCAGATCCTATAGCTTCAGAAGCAAAGCCCCCATTAGTAGGAGTTTCAGTTTACCCCGCAGTGGGAGAGATAGCAAACACAGAGGAAAAGGTAGTGGAATATTTCTTGAAGTGGAATTCTCATGTGCTTCGATAAGATCTTGACGTAGAGATCAATGTGTATGGTGTGCGGAAGTCCTTGGGTCCAATTTTGAACTTATCTCCCGAGCAATAAGGATCTCGAGAAACTTATACTGATGTTGGGTCTCAATCTGGCTAAAATACTAGCTTGTATGCTACAGGATCTCAATCTATAACTGGTAGCTATGGATCTTGCGCTGGAATTGGATTTGCACCTGAATGAATCCGCTCGGACTATTTTTACCACCTTAGTTGATACCTTAGCTGCAGGATATACTGCAGGGACTATATCTAGAACCGGGCGAAGGAAAGCTAGAACTAACAAGGATGCTAGGCAAGGTAGTGGTGGGGAAGTTGGGGCATGAACTCGCTCCACTCATCAATTCATGAAGGGTAGTGCCTGTAGCTCATAAGTTCATGTTTCTGAGGGTATCTAGGTTTGCCTACCCTGTAGCTCCAAAGTGAGTAAGTTCCATCCTAGTAGCTAATCAGTTCA